>PVLD010004241.1:0-128513 GCA_004027595.1 Dinomys branickii | reverse complement strand
TTACAATAGTGTTATTAGTTATTTGATTTTTTACGTCTGTCAAGATTTGACTTGTAAAGTTAGGTGCTCCATTATTAGGTGCATAAATGTTTAGGATCGTTACCTCTTCCTCTTGTAGCTTTCCCCTAACTAGTATGTAGTGGCCTTCTTTACCTCTTTTGATTGTTTTTGGTTTGAAGTTTACATTGTTTGCAAACATCATAGCTACCCTTGCTTTTTTCTGGGGGCCTGTTGCATGGAGAATTGTTTTCCAACCTTTAACTTTCAACCTATGGATTTCTTTTTGAGTAAAATGTGTTTCCTGTATACAGCATATCGTTGGATTGTGTTCCTTAATCCAGTCTTCCAATCTTTTCCTTTTGACTTTTGAGTTGAGGCCATTTACATTAATGTTATCATGGTTATATGTTGGCTTATTCTCGTCATGTTGTTTACTTGAAGTTTTCCTTCTTTTGCTGACTGTTTAATTATTTGTTCTGTTTAGGGTATCCAGAAACTTTCAACCTGTTGGCAGTAGAAATCTCTCATTTTACTTTTTATCTTTTCTCCTACTAGAACCTGAGTTCTTCCTAGAGATATGTTATCAGCTGTTGCAGTTCAGATGCCTCAAGATGGTCTGATACAACTTTATAAGTGATTTCTGAGATAACCATGATCAAGCTATTCCACAGTAAAGAATCAGGGGATCTTGGCTAATTCTATCGATACCCTCTATAGGAATTGCTAAGCTAAGCTTTAAGATGTAATTGTCTCACAGCCAAGTTTCTTACAGAGAAAGGAAATTCATCCATAAGCAAAATCTACACTAAAGAAAGTAGCGTCCGCAAACCAGAAAATAGATTTTCTCAAAACTTGGAATCTGGGTCCATCTCTGTATACAAATTTTACCCTTGTTTTCCATCACATGATCTTTCCTTGCTTTTCAGTATACAAAATTTCAGTTGGAATTCTGAGTTTCACTACTGAAAGTGTCTCATTAATTTACTTTTATGTTAGTCTGAACAACAGAAAGCAATGGGATGGTTTGGAATAGGTTTGTTGTGGAGAGCAGAAAGAATTAATCTTGATAAATCAAGAACAAAACAGAGATATAAAGATTATCTTAAAAGATTTTGGGCCTACTAAAAATTTAACACAATGAGAGCATTGTTTTAGTACTGTATTTTTAAAATGGTGTGTAAAAATGATTGAAGAGGAGGAAATCTGAAAAATGATGCTTAAATTATTATCATGGATGAATCAACAGTACTTACAGACTGACCAGAAAGTAAAGAGTGGAGAGACACAAGGGTCAAAGATACTCTGAAGTTTAAATGACTTAAATTAGTTTCAAATGATTCTAAATTCTACTGAGAGAACAGCACAGCATTCATAGAAACAGTAAAGGCCAAACAGAAGACATATTAGGGGAAAAGGGGAAGCATCAAGATGATAACAAGTCTGATTGGGAATATCTACAGGTGAGACAGTTTTAGCAGTGAAGATTCATTAAAAGTCATTTTTGAAGCCGTAGTTCTTGTGGGTATTTGAAGTAAATATTATGGTTGCATTGCACACATAAATGTATAGAGAGTGAG
The DNA here is from genome assembly GCA_004027595.1 of Dinomys branickii. Lineage (NCBI taxonomy): Eukaryota > Metazoa > Chordata > Mammalia > Rodentia > Dinomyidae > Dinomys > Dinomys branickii. Next base: position 126,936 of record PVLD010004241.1, on the reverse strand, counting down.
CAACATGTTAGAAGAATGTATAATTTGTTTTCCAACAGGGATATTTTGAGAAAAAAGTGAGGCACTTAGAAATCTATGCCAAGAAAGACGTAAATTAGAGTGTCCTTGGCAAACTAGAAATGTGGCCATTTCAACTTTAATAGAACTAAAGTGAATGAATGTCTCTGGTAGCAGAAAAGACAGAATAGCCCTAGTCCTCTTAGGTCTACCTTCTTACAACTAAAAACTCATAGACATAACAAAGAAAAGATTTATAGGATACCACTAAAAGGCAGAGGAGTACAGCAGGTTGTCCAGGGACCTCAGAATTTGAAAGAATCAAATAGCAATGATTCTTCACTTCCTTTATTCCACACAGAGCAGTCTAGAACACGCCAACCGGAAACTTACAGCAGGCACAAAGGAAAAGGAGGAAGAGAAGGAGGAGGAGGAGCAGGATATGAGGAAGGGAGGGAGTAAAAACAGGAGGGCGGGAGGAAAGGCGGCTAGTTTAAGAAGAGCCTGGACCCCACTAGCCAAAAGCCCAGGTAAATGATAACCTAACAACAGCACACATTTTTGGCAATACCTGCCAAATATCTGTCAAGCAACAAATGAAACATCACGTTGCTCCAGGGGTGTGTCCAGAGAACTGATCTTGCACTGTCGTCCTGCCCACAGAGGCATGCAATCTTTTCTGACCCCCTAGCACCGAAGTCAAAGCAAGAAAACATTATCCATGCCCTGCCTAGAAAAGTGAGTCTATGTCCCCATTCTTCTGCTGGGTGATATTCACAAACCAAGCAGGGAGCTGATCTTCCTTTCCTTGCTTGGTAGAAGCAGTCAACTCTGATTACTCTGCCAGAGAAGTATTGGTCTGAGCAGGGAGCTGATCTTCCATTCATTAGGTCAGCGGTGATTTGATATTCCTGTCAAGTTAGTAGCAGCAAGGTCAAGGAACACTGTGTGTTTCCAACACAGCAAGAAGCAACAAAACATAAAGAGGTACTACAGAATGAGGCTAGTCGCCATTGCGTTTCAATTTGTGCACACTCAGTGAATAGACAGAACTAGCAGTTAATAAGCAACATGGAAAATCATCAAGGATATAAATTAAACAAAACAATGAATAAGATCTATTTGACATGTATAGAATAATTCAAACAATAAGAGCAGAATATATACACAGTTTCAGCACTTATGTGAACATTCACTGATTATATTTTGAGATAACAAATGTAAAAAATTGAAATGACAATATATGTGCTCTGACCATTATAGAATAAAACTGGAAATCAACAACAAAGAGTTACCTCCAGTTGTGCATTAAGGAACACACTATTAAATAACCAGTGGAAAACAGAACATCTCAAATAAAGTTTTTGAAAAATATGTCATTGAATAAAATGCAAAGACAACATAACAAAATCTGTAGGACGTGGTTACAGATAATTCAGTTGAGTAACGTAAGTTCTCTTTGGTGCTTGTTAGTTTTAATTTTTTATAGCACTTGATGTTGCTTCACTTCCTTCTATTTCGTAGTGTTTTTAGATAAGAAATCTGTTCTCTAGCTTATTCTTGTTTTTCTGTGAACATCTCTTTACATATTATTAATATTTTCTCTTTTTTCAGTTATTTTGAGCAATTTGAAGGCAATGTTCCTGCATGCAGTTTTCTTAGTGTTTATTACACTTTGTTGAGATTCTTGGTTCTATACACTAATAGTTTCCATCAAATTAAAAGATTTTTGCCATTATTTCCTAAAAATATTTTTACCTTCTTTGGACATATATATATATATATATATATATATATATATATATATATATAAAGCATCTTCAAATTGCCCTATGACATCCTGATTTTCTTTTACTTTTTAAAAAAATTCTTTGGTTCCTTTTTGTTTTATTTTAGATTTTTGTATTTCTGTGTTTTTGCATCTCTGTTTTAAAATTAAAAATCATTAATGCCATATACTGTATTTTTAAAATTTAGACACTTGAAACTTGCTCTTTTTTTTCATTCATAGCAATGTTTGCTTTGATGTTGGATATTGTGATTTTCATCTTGTTGAATACAGTGTAGTTTTGTCACCTTAAATTTTTGAGAATTGTGCTGGAGTTGTCCAACTGTTGAAGACAATTTGTCCTTTCCAGAGCTAGCTTTTGTGATTTGTTGAATGTGACAAAAGCCACATTTGGTGTAGGCCTATTGAGGTCCCCTTCATTTTTGTCCCAGGCTTTGGAACACGCATTATCCCCACCTCAGTGTGAGGTCGAGCAGTGATTCCTCTCACTTCATGTTTTTTGTGGTAGTAGTGGCAGCTTTTCGGAAGCATGAGTGAATAAGTCTGCAAATTATTCAGGAAGGATTCTCTGAAGATTGGGAATATGGGTGCACAGTTCTCCCTAGTTATTTGTCATGTGTCCTTTTTTGTGGATTCTCTGCTTAATCTCAAGTTTGGTAAGCCACGGCACTCTTCCTGGGGGCCCCCCTTTTTTGCTGTTTGTCTGGCTTCACTGTCCCCATGGGATGAATGTGTTTCCCAAAGTTCCTGTGCTGGGCACTTGGTCCTTATGCGGCACTCTTGGAAGATGGGAAACTTGAATTAGGGTGAGCACCTGCATGAATCGATTAATGTTACTGTCCAGGGAGTGAGTTTACTATTAGAGGAATGGTTTCCTTATGAAAGAGTGAGTGTGACTTCCCATGTGTCCTCTCTTCTGTCTCTCTTCCGTGCCACCACACTGCCTGTCTGTCTCTGCGCAGGGGTGATGCAGCAGTGGTACTGGATTTCCCAGCCTCTGGAACCATGGGAATAAATTTCTACCAGATGTAAATTATCCAGGCTGTAGTTTTCTGCTATAGCTGCATGAAATGTACTGACACCATTCTTCGTTGACTAATGTCCAATGTACTGAAACCTACTGTTACATATACGTTCAGGTTTGCTGTTTTGTGTGCTTTCAGGTTGGAGCATGAATCCAGTCCTTGTTACTCCATGCTCTAGGGTATTAAGTGTGATTCACTGTAAGTTAGGTGAGTCAATTACCAATAGGTGGGACATTGCTCTCCATTTCTATGCAAACATTTCTCCTCTCCAGCTTCATACCTTCGTTTAGTCACAGAAGCTTTAGGCTTAGATAGTGCTCAGAGCTTCTATGTGCATGATGATAGAAATAAATAAAGAATTCTTTCCCTCCTTTTTGGTAAAAATATTCACTTAATATTTCATTCACTCTCTTTACTGAGATACTTATTTTGCTTATTACAAAGATTACTGCTCCGTGCACTTATTTGTTACATGTTTATTGGACTTGCCACTGTGGTAGGTGCTGGAATTATACTGAGAAGGAAACAAAACACAACCTCATGCATCCTGCAGTTTAATAATACAGTACAGGCTCTAGTTCCTCTTTCCTTGTAGTGGGTGGAAGTTACACCACACTAATATCTATACATGTAGGGATGTTTTTGTCACACTTGTCAAAAATTCAGAAAAAAAATCTATTAATAATGCCATGGGGCTATTGTATTTGCATCTTCTTCCTTTCCTTGGTTGTAATTATTAATGTCTTTGGAAAAAGTATCTTAATTGAAGTTAGTTTTCTTAAATGTCTTTACTTTTTATTTTTTCCCCTTGTGGAAGATAAAAATGAACCATAATCTAGGAGCTCAAGTGGTAAAGAGGGGGCACAAAAATAAATATATTTTGAAAGTTTTAATCTTAGGTGTCAAGTTATGTAGCATAAATGTATTTAATTCAGGGTAGAGTGGTAAGTATCATTAGGTAAGCAGCAAAAGTGATGTCAGGAGAAGCAGAGGAGGAAAGATCAGGGAAGATTCCATGTTCAAGGTGCTAATTGCCTTTGGCCGGAGAAGCAGTAGGCTACTAATAAATGCTTTTAAAGCAAAAAGTTATTCAAAGAAAGAGTGGAATGAGCACAATGTTAGAATCGAACATATTTGTGATTTTAGTTACAGCAGCAACTATGTGGTACAGTTTTAAACCTCTCTGAGCCATGTTTTACCCATTTTTCAAATTGGAAAAATAATCCACCTCACAGGAGCATTGTGAAAAGTAACACTGACACCTTTAAAGCATATGGAATGGTGCTTGCTATATACACAAGTTTATCATTTTGTGTGTGTGATAGCATAATTGCAGTAAGTTTAATTTCTATGCAGTCAATAGGGTTGACTGGTAGCGGAACTGGTAGGAGGAGAGAGGAGAAGGAAAAAAATCATTGAGCAAGAGGGAAAGATAATACAAGTAGTACAGAAAAATGGATAACAAATACAAGAAGAATGGACACGTAGAACCCCTACAGGCAGTGCTACTTTGTCATTAAGTTTCTACTGGATTCAAGGCGCTCCTGGCAAGGCAATCTGGGTCTAATCAGGGGATAGGTGCCACATGGTATAATGAATAAGGGAAATTTAGTGTAAAGAATACCCATCGGTATAAATGGCACGGGATGTGAAAACTCTGTATGGTACACTCAGGTGGAGGAAGAGCACCTAAGGAAGTGTAAACCTAGAAGAAGTTCAGACCTTGGTGGAGAAGTTGTGGTCAGTTAATAAGGCAGCTAATAAGTTAGCAGAGAAGTTAACCCTTTGCTCAGGCTGGTCAGGAGTTGCAAGGTGAGCAGTAAACAACCAGAATGCAGTCATGACCAGAAATCACCAGTATGAGTATGAGGTGGAAATCCGCTTGTTAGGAGCATGATTTCTTCAAAGCATAAGGGTCATGTAGGGGTGACTGGGTACCAGTGGGGCCAGCAGGCTACGAGATTATGTGCAGTGCCTGGGAGCTCTGTTTCTGTGTTTCGAGATTGCAGAGGGACTGTGTCTCCCATCCATGGCCGGTGGCAGTGCCCCACTGAGTACCTCCACACCCACAGCATTCAACCCCTGTCCACACTGCAACATGTGGGCTGGCTGCTTCCTTTCGTATTTCTCTCCAGCACCCTGGCCAGGAGCTGAGCACCACCTTCAGTTTAAAGAGGCGGTGCTTAAAGACACCACACTGCTTATCACAGAGTACATATGGAAAAGGGCAACTGATGCAAAAAAAAAAAAAAAAAAAGCAATAAACTGGTCACTGATAACAATGCCATGAGGTGGTGCAATGTCTAATAAAATAAGATTTAGATTCGATTTTATGGCTGAGGAAAGCCCTAAGAAGGGCGATCCATATGAGTTGTTATATTTTTTACTTCTGTGGGAAAGCATAAAGAAAGTGAAAACAGTATCAGAATAATGATACATTTCTTTAGCAGGATATTTCTTAATTCTAGAAACTGAGGCTATTTCTGAAACTAAGACTTTTTTAAAAAAAGGATGCCTTTACCTATCTTTTTCTTTAGAAAACTTTCTCAATTATGGTTAAAAAAAAAGCCTTAGTCTGGGGAAAAAAATACTTCTTCCCACACTAAATGTTCTTGTAGCCTACAGAGCGTAATTCTGCTTAGGTTTTAAGTAGGAGAAGCCTGTTTTCTGTCTGGATAAATTTTGCCTTTTATTGTACCACCACACTGTAAGTCTAGGATTACATTTTAATCTTCAGGTCATACCCTATTTCAAAATCTCCACCTAAAAGTGATACTTTAAAACTGTTAAGTGATTTGCTCCTTCAGAGTTATCTTTTGGGGCAGGACAATGATGGTGCATTTTAGGGAACGATAAGGGTTAAAGATTTATTAAACCATCCATCTGCAGATGGAAACTTGGGTTACTATCCGACTTCAAGTCTGAGCCAAGCTTTTGCTGTGTTTAGGGTCCTTCACTCCACTTAATTAGCAAAAGTGGAAGCAGATGAAAGCACTGTGTGTCAGCATAAGTTAACTCTCAAAGGCTGAAGCAACTTGTTATAGATGTAAGGATATGTTTTAGCACATTCTAAGGAACTAGTTATTCTCATTTCAGGCACGAATCTTAAGTATTGAGGAATGAGTTATTTTATCCTGACATTCATTATGAAGTATTTACAAATGGTAGCATGACACAGTGCTGCGATGGAACGTTTTCATAGGCTGTGATTCATGTTTCTGTGTTCTCAAGATATTGTTCCAACAAAGAGATGCTGGTGATCTTTTATCCCAACAAAAATAGTTAAGACAGCTGTAGTCTTATATTTCTGCAAACTCCAGAATTCAAATTAGATTAAGTTTCATTGATATAAAATACAGACAACTAAAAACAATTTAGAAACAACCATGATATATGGAGGAGAAAGATTCTGAATTTTTCAATACACATAAAGTCAACAAGAACAGAAAACTTTTGATGATTCATTTATGCGTGCACTCCAATGCTTCAAGATCCCAGCAGCGCAGGAACAGCCAAGTGTCCTTATCTTGGTGTTTTCATTCCAGAGTAAAATTTGTAAATCCTCAAACTGTGGTTTTCTGAGAAAAGTTCTGTGGACCCAGACTTTTTTCCCTTCATCTTACTAATACCCTATCAACAGATCAATTCATTCTAGTGGTCACCTTATAATTGCCTGAATTTCTTCCAGCTACTCAAGCCACACAGATCTCAGCAAATAAACCAGTATCTTGTCTGTCCTTAAATAGCAGCAGCAGGGCAGCAGCTCTATTTTGGTCCTGGACTCAGGAGAGAGAATGGCGAAAAGTAGAGTTTTCCTCCCACTACCAAGCCATAAACTGCCCCCAGACCATAATTTCAAACATTGACAGAACACGAAATCTATCCTTTTTGAAGAAAAAAAAGGAACAGGTAGATAATAGAAAGTGCGGATAAAAGTAAATTCCTAACCTCGAGCTCCTGAGATTTGACCTCCTCTTCAATTGTTGATTCAATAGCTCACTGCACTGTTACAGTCATGTCTCCTTGGATATAAATCTCTTATTCAAGGACATGCTGCTCTCTGTCTAGTACAAAAAGTACAGAACCCACATTAAACAAGTAAGATGACTATTATCCTGCTTTTCATTTTTTAACTTTTTCCACTATATACATATATAGGTAGTATATGTAAGATATACATAGCTTCATTTATTTCTTAGTTTTTAAAAGAGATTATGCTATGTATAGTTATCCCTCTATCACCATGGGGAATTTTCTCTAGGACCCTATGTAGCTAGCAAAATCTACAGGTGTTTAAATCCCATATCCTCCCATGAATTTAAACCATTTCTAGATTACTGGTAATATTGAAACAAGGTACATACTCCATAAATAGTTGTTTCAGAGCACTACTTGCATAGCAAACAAGAATAAGACTTCTACCCAGCTTGCAATTTCTGTCTGTAGAGTTTGCTTTAGGTTGAGTTAGTACTGACATGGTTTTTTCCAAGCATTTTCAATCCATGATTGTTTGCATCCACAGACATAGGAGTCCCAGATATGAATGGGAAACTTCATCGTCTTCTGTGACTTGCTTGTATGTCAGAATTTTCCATGCTATTACATCTGGTTATAGTTTATATGTCTATTTTTCTTTCCACAGTGTAGGAGCTCTTTTCAGTTTCCTCCCTCTGCGGTCAATACAACCATTGTATCCTTTATCTGTATAGAGATTTTGCCTGCGATGAACACCGAGGAATGGAATTGCTAGCTTTTCATTCACTCTTTAGTTTAATTCTACCTCCCCCTCAAGGTTATCAATGAAGTTGCCAATAAGTTTCTAGTTGTTCCATGTGACCTACATTTTTGTTGCATCTCATATTATTGATCCTCTTTCTCCTACTTGATTCTCTTTTTTCTTGAAATCTATACTATTTATCCTGGAATTTCCTCTAAATTTTATTGCTGGTTTTACATTCTATATTATAAAAGGCTACTGTAATTTATGTGATATTTAGTGGTTCATTGTCTTTCGGTTAATTTATTTAACAACTTTTGAAAATGGAGTGAAAATAAATACAATTTCTCTTCTACACATTGACTTGGGTCAATTAGTGGGGCTGAGCTACTGTCTGCTTGGGTCAAGAGGTCCAAGGGGTTTTTCTCACTCAAATGCCCGATGCCTTCGTCGAAATCATGCAGGGCAGCCTCACGTAGGAAGTTTTTGTTCAGAGCCTATCGATGCAGGTTTTCCAGCAGAGGGAAGTACTTACTTCATGGTGCCTTAGCACCCATAGAGTAGAGATGTAAACTGCTCATCCCTTTTAAGAGTAGGCCAGAAACTAATTTCCATTGTTTCCACTATAATGTATACATGCCCCAAATTTCTAATGTGTAAAATATGGTTTATCATTGTTGTTTCAGTTTATATGTCCTCGGCTATTTTGGGGGTTGAATTTCCTTTAATGTACTTACCAATCATATTACTTCTTTAGAGACTTGGATATTGAAAGAATTGTCCATTATTTGATTATTTCTTTTAAAAATATCATTTGTTAGGCATCTAGTAATCTCTTGCCTATTATGTGTTTCACAAACATTGCCTTCCCTTTACAATAATTTTCATTTGTTTTATGGTATATTTTGATATATGGAGTATAAAAATGTTAGTACAGTCACATTTGTTCATTTTTCCTTATTATAGCTTTTAAGTTCCTCGTTTCATTTGGAAAGAATTATCTACAGATTTGTGGCAATGCAGTTTGCTAATAGCATTACAAAATAAATACACCTTCCATAATGTTCTGTAAAGTAAATGAAAGAATCATAAACATGTCACCATATTGAATTCAGTTTAGAATGGCTCTGTTATAATGATATACAGACAGCAGCATGGAGGATTGATTAGCACAGCAGAAAGCAGAGGGCTTTGTATGAATGAGCTTTGAGAGAGATGCTGTTATGTACTGGGACTTTAGCTGAACAGACAGTTCTTGATATACATGGCAGTCATATGTCTTTTCCCTTGTGTTTAGGTGACGTGTATTTAGAAGGAAAAGACCCTTTGCTCTACTCTCAGGGCATTTAATGTAGGAACATCTTTACCTCCAGTGCTTTTGTAGAAGTATAATTTGAGTGAAAAAATATATGCAAAGTTCCAGGTTCCCTGTTCCTCAGATCTAGCCTCACACTAATTCTGGATGTTGCTGGTTTTATGGTCACTGAAAGCTGTCTCCCAGGTTGGTTCTGCTTCAGGTCAGTAGCTGCAGCCTTCCATCTGTACCACTGCCTGGGATTAGGGTCAGTCCTTTGTCCTCTAGCCTGCAGCCCTTGGTCCTGGCTGGTAGTTTAAGCCTTTGTCTTCCTCTGAGTTCATTCTGATCAAGGGCCTTTTATCCAGGGGAGCACAGAAAGTCCAGCTTTTGGTTATTGATGAATACAAGTACTTGAACATAGTTAACTCTCTTTGTGTCAATAAACTAAGCTAGTTCTCAGGAAACTAAAATGGACACTAGAATGATTTTGTTTTACTGTTCAGTCTCTTTCTGGCTATGACTCTGGAAAACATGTTCACTGGCCATCCAGTTACTGTAGCCACTCTCCCTGTCCTAGACAGAATAAGGATTTTTTTTCCTTTTTTTTTTCTTTCACCTCCTCCTCTTCCTTCTTCTTTAACTTTCACAGGATCCTAATAAAGTCAGCAATAAAGAGCCATTATAATTTGATGAGTAGAGTCAAGTTGACCTGGGGTCCAGGCTTAGCCCTGTTACTTATTAAATCAGTTCATTTGGCCTATTTTAACCCCTGAGAAATATTAACATAAATCTTATCTTGCAGGTTTATTATCAGCCTTACTGATAATGTGTGAAACCATCCAGAACATTACTTGACGGTCTGTCTGGTGTTCACTAAAATGGTAAATTTACTGCATTGTATTTGTTTAGTGTGTCTTTATTCTTACACAGGAAATTGGCTGTGAGAAACCTCCAGGTTACTTGTACCACTGCAGGACTCCCACAGTGAAAAATGCATAGAACAAGGCTCGAAGTGTGTTCCTGGGACCCATTCATTTTTACATAATGCATCTTATATTCTTTTTATTGGTCTACATGGCTAAAGAAAGAGCATATATTTTAAATTAATAAAGATAGTTTTTAGTTATTTCACTATAGAACTTAAATATTTGCCTGAATTAAGAAATGAGAAAAAAAGGGAATCTTAGATTTTTGCAAGCACTTCTGTGACTGTAATTCTATATTTATGGGTGAGCACTTTTAGAAGGAAAAATAATAATCACATAAACTTAAATGAAACGTCTGCATTCTCATCCTGAAATTCAGTGGAAATTATCATTCAATTTTTAATTCGAAGTTCATTGCCTAAACTACTATCAGGGCAAAAATGAAGAAGAAAAATAATAGCGAAAGGTAATTTAGTAAAGCATACTTAATAGCTCACTTCTTTGAGAGATGCTTATATTCTTTTGTCCTAAATCTCGTGCTCCTAAAAATCCCAGAAATCATATTTAAATTCTTTTTCCTTTTTCTCTGAGCCTTCTCCCGAAGCTAGCTAGAGCCTGTCTCTGGTCTTCCCAGGTAACACCTCCTGAGTATTACATAAGAGACACTTTGCCAATTCTGCTATCCTTGCACTTTGGCCTCTACAAGGCAGATCTTTTATTTTAATGGTTTGATCCTTAACTGTAATTAGTGTTACTGACTGTGTCCTCTCCTGGGCTTTCTGGACATCCCTGAACCTATATGAGCACTAGTTAGAGATACTGGGATTGGTCACACTCCTTTGCCTGTGCTGTTTTCTGCCATTGTGATGGTCAGTTGTTGCATGTACTGTAAGTATCTCATTACACAGAAGGGGCAGAATGAAAGGACTAGTGAGTGTGGATGCTCCGTTGTCTGTTGTTACAGAGAGCGAATTTCTGGATCCAGTGATCTGAGTAGTCTAACAGGCTTGATAAAAAACCGAACAGGTTTGTCTCAGTGTACACTCCCTAGAGTTTATGCATAGCCGTCACCACTATTTTCTCACCATGTTGTATGAATGCTACAGGTCCTTAACTAGTCCTAAAATTACTTGGAATGAGCTGGGCATGGTGGCTCATGTCTGTAATCCCAGCACTTAGGACACTGAGGCAGGAGGACTGCTGTGAGTTTGAGGCCAGTGTGGGCTACAAAGTGAGTCCAAGGTCAGCCTGAAGTGCATAGTGAAACCCTGTCTCAAAAACGACAAAAAAATTCACTTGGAGATGACATGATATTTTTTGGAAAGGTCCCAATCTCCAAGGTCCCTTAATTTTTTAAGGTTGAAGGTTTTCAGCTAGATTAAAACATTTTGTAAAAAATATTCTGTCACGATTTTAAAATTATTTTTCTGATCTGCTGTTGCCATTCCACCCCCAAGTTTATATTTTGTTATTCCTTACTTTTATTTCCAAAGGCTTATTTTGTCCTGTTTCCAATGAATATGGAAAATATCTGTTTAACTGACATCATTTATTATCAGGTAACTAGTCTATTAATTCTTGACTAGTGAGCTACTTAATCTCTATTATAAGCGTGACTGGATTAAGAGGGTCCTGAGGAGATGATTGCCAGGGCCCTAACCCACTACAGGTTAATCTGCTAATGAGTTTGTTCATGGCTGAGTACACTACTTAGGAGTAAGTCCTAGATGGAGGAAGTGAGTTTGGGGCACATAATCCTGGGCACTGTGTCTGGTCCTTGGTCTCCTCTTCCATGGTTTTTTGAACTTGTTCTGCTTCACAAGTACCACGAGTGCAGCAGCTTCCTTCCACCAAATGCTTCCACCTTGGGGATATAGCTCAGTGGACTAAGCGCCTGCCTGGCAAGCGCAAGGTCCTGAGTTTGATCCCTGGTACCAAACAACAAAAAACCAAACGCTTCCACCGTGGTATCTCTGCTTACTGCTGTTGTCAATAACTGTACTTACTTTCTTGAAGATTTGGCTCTTTTGGTTTCTAGAGCAGCATTTGAAAGGTAAACACTTCTCAGGGTAGCAGACTACTAGTAAAAGTTAATATCAGGTGGCCCTATGAAAACGGACTCTATTTAACAGTTCCTGATTGTTTGATCGAGATTGTATGTCTATATGTGATTTCAGAAACATGAACTTTGAAGTTATCAATGTGTGGTACAGCAACCACTGGTGATTCCCTGTTGGTTTGATGATGATTCAATTTTGATTGTACTGCTAAAAAAAAAAAAATACTGGCTCTCTTTAGTAAAGAAAAAAAGTTAGTAAAGGATGTTTCCAATTTTATTTTATTTCATTTAGTTTTTATTTTAAAGATAAAAATCTAACAAAACAACAACAATGAAGACAAAATCAAAACAACAGAAAAACAACAAAAATGATACATAACCTCAAAACAAAATGATAGGAATTAACAATGGTTGCTACATTATATACCATTATCTTCAATGAAGTCACTCAGTCCACCAGAGGTAAGTCTGTAAGACTGACTAAACAATCAAAGAGAGTAACAAGTAGTAAAAACAAGACATTGGAAATGATGCAGAGCTCCACCGTACGAGATGGTAGGAGTTCAACAATAGTTCTTATACTGCATGTTGAGTAAAACTACAATTTTAGATATCACATATTTGAAACATTTGTCTAATCATATTAATTCATTCAGTTGGTGATCCAGTCAGCACAATTTATTTAAAAAGACCATTAGTAAAAATAGGACAAGGATATACTTGGTAAAATAAAACGGACCTAAAATTTAGTCCCAGCTCTGCCACTAGTTGCTAGCTGATAAACTTGAAAATGTTATTAAAAAGTTTTTTGTGAGCCTAATAGTAACAAAAGCAAAAATTTATTGTGGAAACTTAAATAAAATGATGAATCTAAAGTGGCTAAATTAATTCCTAACACGTGGTGAGTGTTCAGTAAACACTAGCTCTGAGAATCACTTTTTTTTCACTTGTATTACTGATGATAAATTTAAAAGTGAAAAACGATTGGCTTGTTTACTTTTGTTTTCCTTCATCCATACAGTACCCAGTTGTTTGTGTAGCTCCTTTGTTCCAGGCTGTGCATTTAGTACTGAGAAGATAAGGTCAATGAATAGAACAGATATTTTAAAATAATAGTATTTAGCTTTGCTTAGTTTTGAATTTCACCTAAATGGAATCATACCGTATGTATTCCTTTCTGTTTTATTTTAAATGTATTCATCTATAAACTTTATCCCTAATCTTTTTCTTTGCAGGAGTCATTTATTGCTGCTTCTTATACCGATTGCTGTTGTTGATAGGTATTTAAGATGCTGCTGATTACATGTCTCTATGCTACTCTGAACACTATGGTACATCTCTCTTGAACACAATGAAGCTTATGTTTCTTTGGGCACAGTTAGCAATAGAATTGTTGGATCATATAATAAATACATCTTCACTTATAGGACAGAGTAGAAAATAATTTTTCATACATTTGCATTAATATATGCTCACATATAATTTCTATGTTTTCTGAAAAATGAGCACATGAAATTAAAATCTTTCAAATAAATCTCTCTGGGAACCAAGTCAGGCTTCTTATAGTCAAGTTTCCTGCTTACTTATAACTCATCTCTTCTTTTTTTCATGGGATGTAGAGACTCAATGTGCTTTTGTCCAGATTTAAGTTTCACCTAAATATATTGGTACCTTGTGCATGTCCTGAGGCTCTTTTCTTCCCTGGATTGTCTGCAGCATAGGAGACAATCTCCACAGTGCCCTTGGGTTCCTACTGTGCTGTTTGTTCAAACACTTCAATTCTTCGAGGAGAGAATCCTGAAGGGAAGAAGGGATATTAAAAACAGAGTAATGGAGGGAGAAGAGACAAAAGGCAGAGTTCTTTTGGTATTAAAGATGTTCCTGCTGATTCCCACTGGGGACAGTATGTAAGAGTTTGCAAAGCTTTCAGTTTTGACAGTTTCATACTAAGATTATAGGACCTTACTCTTTCCACTATAGTAGCTTTGTGTCCCATATGACTTTTATTTTATTCTATTTTATTTCATTAGCACATGTTTGTAGTACATGAAATTTATATTCATCTTTGAGAGTGCGTGCACGTAAAATTTTTTGATCTCTCCATTTGTTCCTGAGAGGAATGTCTACTCCTGTAACAAGCTAACCTCCAGGTTTTAGTTATGGCAGTCAGTTTGCTGGACATTCTAAGGATATATGACTGGGTCAAACCCACGTCACTAAGCTCTTACTCCACTGGAGGATGACTTTGAATGCCAACTTCACATAGCTTTTTCCAAAGGTCTTTTGAAGTGTTTCTCGCATTCAGAAAATTTAGAAAACTCTTGGAAAATTTAGAAAATTCTCACTGTTTGAGGTGTAGGCTTCTAGACTGCAGGAGTTATTGATTCATTGTGGTATGTTTTCTATGTAGTAAGTGACTTTTACATTAATCAAATTATGACAATCCTTATCACTTGTGGACAGATGACAAACTATAGTAGAATTAACATCCTCTCTTTGTTAGATTTGTTGGATTTTCTTCAGAGAAATAACAGTATCCAGAAATTCAGGCAATCAAATGTTAATCAAAGTGAATTTAAGAATCAAATTATTATGACTATAATCTTTGTATCATCATATACCTAAATTAACTGTGAAAAGTATATAGACATAAATGTCAAACCAGCATTGATTTTGCCATTATAATATAATTCGTTTATCAGGGGATGAACTTTACTATTCAATAATACTCAAGAAGTTCTGTACTCTACAAGTCAGCAAATGTGTAGTTTTGATTAAGACTAAGTTTTGATTAAGTATAGATAGGAGGAAAATATTTGTATGCGGCAAAGGTGTTTATATGTAAGTGTGGGAGCACGTGAATAGAAGTGGGAACACCAGGTAAGATTTTATTTCAAAGACTATTTTAGGCATTGAATCAAGCAATATGAATAGAAAGAATCTAACGCATTTCTATTATGGACCTAGAACAGTTAAATTATGTAAATGAGTTTATTCACTTCTCTTATCATAAAAATGTGCAACAATTAGGAGAAAAGAAAAATGGATGTGATGAACTTTAAATAATTTCACGAATATTTGTTAACATTTTTCACAAAAGGGCAAGATGAAGAATTTTTCCTTTCCTAATTAAATGCTGTATTATAGCTATGCAGGGCAAACAATGAATTCAAGGCCTCATGCTTGTAGTTTTCAATGGATACCAGCAGATGGCAGATTTATTTCCTTTATCATTAAGACAGCCGCATTCTGATTTGTATTCCAAGGAACAGGGAATAAAACAAAAATCTCTAAGCTATCATCTATTCAATGCTTTGTAGAATGATAACCTTATTTAGTATATAAAATTCACTCACAACCGTTCACATCAATAGATATTTGCAATATGGCGCTTAGGCTCTGGTGGGAAACTTGAGACAGATGAAATATGTGCCCATATGACACCTTTACATGCTTACTGGTGGAGGTGTTCTTAGAGTCTGGATCAGGCTAGAAGGGATTTATTTAAACCAAGTATTAATTTGTATAGCCAAGAAAAAACTGAAGCTGAAGTTTACAGAACAATAAAAGTCCAAGGCTGAGCAGAATTGGATGAATTGTCGAGACGGAAGCTGGGAAGCCAGCTGCATACAGTCAAGTAGATTGTCCGAAGCTGAGAACATTAAGGATGGAGGCTCAGCTGGGACTGAATCTGGGGTCAAGATATTTAGGACCTCAGTCCATGCATACTGTATTGGTTTCCTGTTGCTGCTATAACAAATTACTACATATGTAGTAGCTTAAAGCAACAGGTATTTATTAACTCACAGTTAAAGTTCTGAAGCTTAGAAGTTCAACATGGATCTCACTGTGCTAAAATCAGTATGCCAGAAGAAGTGTCCTTTCTTGGTGGCCTTAGAGGAGGCTGTTTCTTCCATGTCCTTTTTTGGTATCGAGAGGCTGCCCTTGATCTAGGGTAATGACCGCCTTCCATATGTAAAACCAGGCTCCCTTTCCTATAAGAACATTAGGGATTACACTGTGTGCACCTTAGCCTCTTCTTCTAGTCCAGTTGGTTAAGAACCTTAGTTGCTTTAATTTACCTACAACCTTGATTCCCATTTGCCACATAATAAAACATGTCCACGGGTGATGGAGTTTAGGTATGGCCCACTATGGGACTTTTATTCAGCACACCATACACACAGGAGGGGTTTCTCACTCTCATGCCTGGTTAGAATACTTGAAACAGTAACAGTAAACCAGGAACAAACTAACAAACACTTCTATCACTACCTTTGTCTTGTATAAACTGGCTAATTTCCTGCAAAGTGATAATAACTGGGAGGAAGAAGGGCTACTTAGGTTCACTTCCCAGGTTGTTTAAATGATATGCGAAGTTTGTCATTCATTCTTTCAAATTTAAAGCGTTCTTGCCAGAACTTTGATAGTATTTTTTAATCTTATGCCATGTCTGTTTCTCTAATATGCAAGCAAGTCAAGAATGCAGTCTTGCTTTACTTAATATTATCTAGTTTTTACTTTGCTTACTTAACTTACTGCTTATATATTATTAATTGAATTCTTAATGGCTTTACTTAATACATTTCTGATATTAAAAGTAGGAAAGTAAGTGGATTTGTAATACTGACATAGCATCCTCAACTCTGATTTTGTTCATGGATTCTTTCAGATTTCTGGACATTCATAGGTTCCACAGCTGACAAATTTTCTCAACAATATTTCTGTAAATAGTCAAACAGAAGTTACCTTATAGCTTATAAACATCTATTTCAGTGTTTCCTAAACCTACCTCTGTATTAGAATTATCTGGGGAGTTTTGAGAAATTCTATATGTGGACTACACTAAAATCCATTAAGTAAATACCCTTTGGTGAAGGGTCCTGAGTACCAGCATTCTTTTAAAGCTCCCCAGACATTTGGAACGTGTAACCACAGTTAGGACTATACTGTGTAGATTTTTCTCCTATTTTTCATTATGGTCTTGCCTGATTTTCTTTCCTCCTCCTCTGAGCTTGGTTGAAAGATTACCTTGTCTAAATAAGACAGAGTTAATTGGAAGCTTCCATTTTGATTGAAACTGTTAGGCTACATTTCCTGTGGAAAACCAAACTGGCTGGTTCCTGACAGCAAGTGCTATACGGTATCTGTAATTCCATAGATAAATGAAGGCACAGCTGTAGTCAAGAAGATAACAACATGGTTTTCTTTACAGTCACAAGATGGTTTTAAGTTACTCAAGTGTTTTATATCTATTGATGATAATGTTTTTACCAGAGGTGCTGAGTTGTGATTACCATAAAGTGTTGTCAAGTTTGCCAGTAAGTATGTGTATAATGTGATATTTGCATTTATCTCTTTACTTGATTCCAGCCAGGTTTAAACTACTCAGAAGTGACTTCATAACGGATTACTATACCGTACAATGTGTGAACATGAATAATGTTAAAGGTATCACAAGGTGTCACAAAAATTAAGTGTTTCTTGTGCCGTGCATCTCTGAATGCTATTTTATTTGCAGAGCTTTATGTTCCACAAATATCTGGTGGGTACTGTAAGAGGCAATATAATATTTTTATAGACAACTCTGAATGAGTGTAACATCATATTAGAAGTTTTAAGGAGAAAGAATTTAATTTATCTCACACATCAATAGCCAACAATGTGATTTTGCCTTTTCATGCCATAGATTCTTGTCTGTCCCTGTTGGTATGCTAATGTGTTTGGTCAATATTTCTGAAAACATATATGAATATATAATCATACAAAATTACATGTTATTTATAAGTCTTTCTGCATTGAAATATATTGAATTTCCTTCTCAGTGTTGCTCTGTACTTCTAATTAATGGTTCCCAAATCATAGCCTTACTGTGTGCATTTAATA
Organism: Dinomys branickii; assembly: GCA_004027595.1. Taxonomy (NCBI): domain Eukaryota; kingdom Metazoa; phylum Chordata; class Mammalia; order Rodentia; family Dinomyidae; genus Dinomys; species Dinomys branickii. The sequence continues at coordinate 109,240 of PVLD010004241.1, read as the reverse complement.
TTTCTCTGTGTCCAAGTTTGTTATGATACACCCAGTGCCTGCTGAGAAGTGGCTTTAGTGTTGAACTACATAGTTTTACAAGACAGACCCTGGTTGGACTCTAAAAAGTCTGAGGTTGTTGAGTACTAAGACATAAAAGCCACAATGAAAAACTCTCTGCTTCGTTAGAATACCCTCAAAGGGGAAATGAAGCAGCCAAAGGCAAGGTAAGCTTGAGGTGCCCCTGACCAAATGGATGCATCCTCATCTGCAGGGTGGGCTAGAAGCAAACACTGAACCCCAAAATTTAAGCAGACAAAGAAAGCTTTCTTCACAACTCTTTTAGTAGGGTAGAAATTCTGAACTTGTATTCTCTGAAGTAAAGGAGGGAGCTTTAAGCACTGGGGTGAACTCAAGAAGAAGTACTGGTGGATATTAGGGGATCAGTTGATTATTAAGATGTGTTGAATATATTGAGTTTCTTCTGAGTTTCCACTTTTCATTTTGTGATGAATAGGCCGTCTGTATTTGCTATTTGGTACTGTTCAAAATTAGTCTCCTACTCTCTGGGAAGAAATTGGGAGACAAAAGCTCTTTCCTTTGCCACTTAGCTTTCAGACAGTTTCCAGGCCTTTGAGAAAGACGTTTTCTTTATTGTGAAACGGGAGAGCAGCTAGAATAAAGTTTACATGAATTTTGAAGGGAAAGAGAAACCTCCAGTTTCCTAAAGCAAATTGCCCAAGATAGGCGAGCCAACAGTCAGGAAGAAACCTCTCTGAATTTCTGCCAATCTGAGGGGCACTTCAGGCTGATCTTCACACTGCACTATAGTACTAATGTCTCAAGGAGAGATGACCCCAGTAAAGAGTGATCCAGGTGAAAAGTGATGCCATGAAGGTCTCAGTAATAAAGCAGAGACCCAGAGCACTGCTGGGAGAAGAAGGACATTCCTTCATACCAACCCCACACAGTAACTGCTGAAGCATAAAGAAGCAATGTCTCTGCAAGGGACAGTGAAGAGCAAGGGTCCATGAAGATCAATAGGAAGCAGCAGCAGAGCTGACAACACAAATGTTCCTGCGGTAGTGTCTTTGGGGGAAGTTTAGTTCTCCATTTGGGCAGGGTGGCGGCTCTAATGCCAAGCACAGGAGAGTCACTGGGTGTAGTGGAAGACGGCGACTGCTTCTCAGGGGCACCCTGAGCACTCTGACTACAGTTCTGGAACCAAAGAGAAGTCCTTGGAAGAATTCATGGTGTCAGTGACATTGCTGGGGGGAGGGGTCCTAACAAGTGACTTCATTTTTCTTCTTCAATTTTGTAAGGTCTTTCACAATAACACTTTCATCTCTATACTCAAACAGAAATTCCAGGTTTAGTTTTACCTACTTATCTGTGAGATGTCAGGTAAATTATTTAAATTCCCTGTTTAAATTATACTGTCTTTCTCAAAAATAAAAATAACATTATTAATAATGAAAATTTAAATGCATAAAACATAAAGCCTCGTTCCTGAAACATGAAAAGCCCCTGCAAATGTCCCCTGCAAATATAAGACTACCTCCTCATTTACATTTTATGAATAACAGAAATTACAAAGTATCAAATATATCAAATTACCTCAATATGCAACACTAACTGATCTTTAAAACTTGACTAAATAATTTGCTTTCCTGAGATGATCTCTGTGCACAAAAATTTTAGAAACTTAGAAAAACCTTCAAAATATTAAGATGGCTGAAACCTCCTGGTCTCAATTACTTGAGTAGTTCATTTGAGAAAAGTATTTTTTAGCATAATGGCTCGATTATTTGATCTTTTTCCCATGTTATTCATACCTACTGAAACAGCAGTAGAACAAAATTATTATAATTTTAAAATAGAATGTCATTAAAGTAGATCTAGTAGCACTGTTTAACATACAAGTGAACTTTTGTCATATAATAAAGTACTAATATGTTTGCAAGAAATATCTAACTTTTCTACTAATTTTCTAAAAGGATAAAGGCACGATGATTTATATATTAAATACCATTTAAATATATTATATATTATATATTAAATGCCATTTTATATATTAAATGCCATATAAATGGCATTTATATATTAAATGGTCATGAGTGGCATGACTGAGTGGGCATCGGAATGGTCTCTCTGTCTGAGGAGCACCCAAGATTTACCCATTATACCATCATTCAAGGGTGCAGAACATGTAGGCACCAGAATGGAAATTAGTTATTAAAAGGCTGTAGTCCTTGACTACAGGCAAAAGCGTTTTCACAGAGTTAAAAATCAAACCAAACTGCTCCCTCCATCTCAAAGAAAAAAAGGAAAAAAAGGCCCATTTTTCCTGAGAATCCCACTTTGGCAGCCTCATCTGTCACTGCAGTTGCTGTCTATAGTTTTAAACCCCACTCCCAACTCAGCTGCTTCCCGCCAATTGAACTGGTTCTGGTTCCAGCTAGTCATTGCCTACATTCATCCACAGAGGCCCTCCCTGCATGAAACTTCTACTTCATGGTTGCCCCTACCCTGGTCAGATGGGATCATCTAATGCCCACCTGAGATGACTGTCGGTGATTCCTTCTGAGTTCCACATTTTGACTGAAGAAAATTGGACTGTCAGATCTCATGGATGAGTTGCCATGGCCTTTCCAAAGATTGCTTCACCTAGAAACAATGCAGTCAAGCATTTCTCAAAAACATGAAAAAGGGAGGCAAAAGATCCCTTGACTGCTGTTACCAAGAAATCTGATAAAAAAGATACTAGATGTATGTAAGAAAATCCAGTCTGATAAATGACTATATCCTCTGGCTATGAGTTACAAGGACTATAGACACCTAAGTAAATAAGTATTCTCAAAAGCTTCAACCTGAATCAGATGACAACTCTTTTATTGGCCTGACAGGCTCAGACTAAACCAGACTAGGTTCCCTTCTGGGTCACCAGGAGTCCACAGTACCATCATTGGACAACTAGGACTCTTGCTTCTCATCCCTTCTTCCAGGCACAAACTTGCAGCCTGGGAGAGCATCTCCTGTGTAAGCCAGTCCCCACACCTCATCTTGGAAGAGACCTTCTTTTCAAGTTAAAAGTGGCCATCTCCTTTGCACCAAACTGCACTTTCAACTCTTGACTGTTCCCTGAGAGGAATATGATGCCTGCATCAGCATGAGACAGATATGTGCAATCTTGAAATTCTGAAAACTCTCCTCCCAGAGGTATAAACTAAAGACTTACCTGCAGCCTGGGCTGTCAACCATGTCACCTCACCTTGAACCCCATTGCTGTCAGATGTCATGGTAAGCACAAATGTACATCCAGCCACACATCAGCCTGATAGGCTGTTACTCACCTTGGGCAAGATCTTTGCGCAGTCCACAAAGCAGCCATCACTTATATTCTGTGGTTCCTGATGCATGCACCTTCTTTGGACTGTTACTCAGCTGCCACAAGGGCTTGAGAAATCTCCCACTATTTTCAGGGAGTACATAGGCCATCACAGTCCCCTGAGAAAGAAAAAACAAAACAGGCTTCAAGATAGTAAAATGTCTAACTGTTAAAATACACCTCTTGTACCTGTAAAGCCAGTTGAAGATCTCCGAACTGCCAATGCTGCTGTGATTGCCCTCTATATACATTGTCTCAGTCTTCTGTCACCCATAGCCTACTGCTACACCTGCCTGGATATAAATAATTCTTTCTTCTACCTTCAATTGGCTCATCTCAGCCATCCCCTCTTTGCAAAGTCCCCAGTTTTGGACTCAAAAGTTACTTGAGCTGAATTCAACCTCCCAGAGGTTCAAAAACTTGTTTACCATCTTAGGAGAAGATCAGTGCACTTCCAATTAATGGTACCTGAGCTGCCTCCTGTAAAGGCACAAAAACACTGGTACAGCATCTGGCAGAAACTGGTTAAAAGAAAAAAAAATCTGTAAATTTCTTGGAGCTGCTGGCTTCTTTAAAATTTGGATCCTCAAGTTCATAAAAACAATAATGCTTACTCAGATGGCCAGACCCCCAGGACTGCCCAATTGCTTACCTGTGAAAATACTTGAATCTAGTACCCAAGGGCTGCCTCACCCCTTCACCTTCACTAGTAGCCACTGTCCTTCTGATCAAGAAATCTGACAAGCTCACTTTTGGCTGAGACCTAACTGTTCAGGTGCCACATGCTGTATTGGACATCCTGAATAACTGTGGACCACTCAATCCCGCCACATATCCGCCTACCAAGCTGGACCCACCAGACCATGTCAGAAAAATAAACCCCTTGACAGATGCTGAGTACGCCCTGTTTATGGATGGAAGTAGCTTTATTAGGAAGACATAGCTATGCCATAGCCACCTTGGGCAAAGCTATTTTGGCCAAAGCTCTCCTGATATTGTTTCCTGCTGCTGTTTGGGAACCTACCACCAATACAAAATAATTCAATTCAGAGGCCTAAGCTTTCTTTGGCCATCCAGTTGACTGAAACAACTTCAGCCACAAGACCTACCCCAGCCATATGTTCTGCAAGCACAAGCCACTGCACCGGCACCTATACCCCTGCAGCCAGCTCAGGCTTCAGCATCTGTGACACTGGCCCCAACATCCTATTCCCCACCTGTACTGAGAAGAAAATAAAAGTTTGTAGGGTCCTGCTGTAAAAAATCATCTCTAGATGTGGCCTACCCTTGATCATTGGCAGAGACGATGGGCCTGTGTTTTTAGCAGAGGTAATTCTAAAACTAGATTAAATAAAAACTGCCTATAGCTTATAACTAGTTAAAAGATTAGCTATATCTGTAGATATTCCTGCACTCACATGTAACCCAGATACCCATCAAAAAGCTCTACAACTTTCAGAAATCTAGTCTTAGATTCCCTGTAAGATTTATCTGGGCATCTCCTCTGGGGCTCACTCTGAAGAGAAAATACACTCAAAGCCCTGCTCTGGTCATTTCTGGACACTGACCAGTCCATTCATGGCTGAAGCCTGAGGACATCATTTATACTATTGCTCCGTACATAGCCCCATTGATTTTTCTGTCTTTTCAGGATGCTTACTCCATTCCTTGCTTCCCTGGCCCCCTGCTAGTTGAGGCTCTTTTTGCCTTAACTCTGTGGATGTTTGCTCCAACAAAATCAAGCAATCAATCAAACACTTGATCAGGGGTTGATGAGTGTCCAAGGCACATGGGGTCAAACAGACAGGGCTACATTGTTTCTGTTCCTAAAAGAGCTTAGGAAAAAGCTCTGTAACACTGGGACCTGGGCTAGTATCATTGACAATCCTAATGATACTTCTGGTTTGGCCTTGTCTCAGATCACCAGTAATACACCCAGCAGTGATTTTCTGGGGAAACTAAAAGAGGGGGGAAACATAACAGAGCATGACTCCCCCCATCCAGTATACTTCAGTTTCTTAGTATTCCAAGTAATTGTTCCCATTCCGGGTGTTTGTATCTCTTAGAAACATCTGGTGACTGTAATGCATAGCTGGTCTCTATGATGCATATTGTAAGAACCAATTCCAATTGAGAAGTCTTTGTGTCTCTGTACTTCCTGCATGTTTATCCCATATAAGCCCTAGACCACCAGTGATGAAGGCCTGATATTCTGGGAATGACCCCAATCAGTGCCTATTGATGTAAATAAATCTGCCTCCAAATCTTGGGTGTCATTTCAGTGTTTTTGCTTGCTGCTGAATATTAAAGAAAATGTGCTCCTTTAATAAAGAGTGTGGTCAATAAGTCCACTCCTCTTGTATATCTAGGCCAGGAGTCTTCTTTCATCAAAGCAAGAATGTTCACTGGAGCTCTGTCCCAATATTAGTTGGGAAACTACATCCCTAGCATTGATTAAGGAGCCCCAGTATTGACTGGGAAGCTATAAAAATTTTACAGACTGTAGTCAGAGGCAACAACTGACGAAGGTGCAGGGCTGTGTGTAGCTTTAGTGGCTTTGCAGTCAGATGAAACAGATGCGGAAGACAGAGTCAAGAAGTAGAGGTAGCCTCTAGAAGATAAAAACTACAAAGCAATGATTTTTTTCTTCCAGCTTCTAAAAAGGAATAGAGAACCTACAACGTTCTAGTGTTAGTCTCTGAGACAAACTGTGCTAGACTTTTGCCCTGTAGCAGAATAAAATAATGACTTCATGTTACTTTAAACTATGAAAACAAGTCCATCCTGAATCTACACATGCGAGTTCTGTAAGCCATATGATGGGAGTGCAATCTATTTCATAGTTCACATGTATAGGTTGCACTTTCCTGGAATAATATCAAAGCAATAACAGGAAGATTTCAATATCAATCCTGGAAACACCTTCAGCTAAGTATTCTGAGGCCAGCCTTTGCACATAATGTTTCCCACTTGGGGTCTGTGCATAAAACTTTCGCAAGCAGAAGCGCTCCAGCCATTATGGCATCTTCATACATGTCTAATCACCATCCACTTAACCTGTTCACTCACCTGTGATTTCTCAGCACTAAATTCTTGCTAGTCTCCTGCAAGGAGAAAGGAACCTAATTTTCTTCCTTTGCTGTTCACACTTACAGATGCTACATTTCTCTTTTTACTGACATTTGAAGTTACTTCTCCCAGCTCAACGTAAAAAATCCCTTCTCACATACACAACAAAGTAAAAGTTACCTGATGTTAATTGTCCTATTTAATGCTAATTTTAATGTTTGTTCCAAGTTCGAATGTCTGTTTAGATATACGTATATGTACATGAATTGGAGTAGCAATTTCTATCAAAATAGCTAAATGAGTACACACAGGCATATATATGCACAAACATGCCGGAATATGAATTCTTTCTTTAGCTCTTCGTCATGAACATGTAAAGGCAAATAATCATGTGACAGAAACAGGATGTAAATTAAGGACAGGAGGAGAAGAAAAGGAGAGAAAAATCCCTCTCATAGATAGAAGGACAAGGCTAAAAGAAAATAAGAAAAATAAAACTTCTACAAGAAACTTGTTACAGGAACACACAGCTACCCTTTTGTGAGAGCTAGTATGTAAGTAAGGGAAGGATTTTCTTAGGGTGAGCTGGAAAAAAGTGCTTCAAATGACAGTAAGAAGAGAAATGTAGCATCGTTAAGTGTAAAGAAGAAAGGAGAAAAAATGAGATTCCTCTTTCCTTCCACCAAACTAGCAAGAGTTTACTTTTGATAAATTTTAATTTTTCTCTGTAAGTTTGCAGGTCTTGATGGAAAAGCAAGTATGTACTGTCAACATTCTGAAAGCCTTCTGTGTTTGTGAAGGTTGTAATTGTCACCTCCCACACTACACAATCTGATTGCTTGTTCTTGGATTAGGTTCACATTATTAGTGATGACAAAAGTCCTTTATTTGACTAAAGTCTACTCTTCCTCCCATTAAATAACTCACTAAATGCATTACTTGAATATTGTGTGCTGCACATCATTTAAAGAGAATGTAAGGAGACATTTGTTGTCATGCTCCAAAGTATATGGATAATAGCTCAGTATAAAACTTGGCTGAATGTTATGCTTATAGCCAATCTGATTTATCAAATCTTTCAACCCTTTACAAAGTATCAGTACTTCAGTAGTTTTTACCTTCTTCCACTCTTGTGCCCAAACTCTCCAATATTCCTCTTTACTATTTTCCTTACATATATTTTAAAATAAAATATTTATTATAGATAAACTCAATTACTGGTGTAGAACAAAACCTAAATTTTGGTGTCCATAACACTGCAGTGAGTGTCTCTTCACCACTTGGGAACAGAAAGATGACTTGCAGCAGGTTGGAAGCAGATATGTCCTTAGAGAAGTTATACTGGGAACACAACATCAACTATAATGAGAAAACTGGAGCAAGGAAATAGAAATTAGAAGAAGCTGCTGCAGAGTGCAGATGGTCATCCAGGGAGTTTTGCAACTTTCAACGTAAATAGTTCTGTCAGGCAAACAACCAAACTAAGCAGTATTTCTTTTGAATTGCACTCTAGGAACAAAAACATAAAAGGATAATAATATACGCTAGCTGGACACAATTGAGAAATAGCTATTTTATCTCACTGCTAGTTAGAATATGAACATATAATAAGAGAAGGCAAAATATGGCCATTCAAAACTCTTCTCATGGTACTTATGCTTATATCTTTGAGTATAATAATCTCATGGCATCAGCTGTTTGCTCTATAGTCCAGTTAAATAAATTGTGCATTTTTTGAGTGCTAAGTATTCATGTACATGTTCTGATGACTTTGGGGTGAATTTACCCACTTCAGTGAGCATAGTAATAAGCAGACCTTCTCTGCTACATTATATTAGAATTAAAATAACAAGAACAGGATTTCCAAATCTTTGGGAAGGAATCAGAATGCACTCAACCAAATGCTATCCTTTAACTGGAAGATAACAAAAAAAGGTTTTCTTGGTGATCATATACATGAACACAATATTTATCTATAGATATATTTGTGTATATGTGATTATATACACACAAATATATATGCACACACATGTACATGCATATATATATGTAGCCATTTATATTTTTACAATGATATATTTACTTATGTGTGTATATCAGTAAGTTTACATAGCTGTGTCACTAAATCTATTTCTTTCTCTCCACCTCACATCTGTGTGTCCTGTGAAATTTATTCTTTTAGTTGGGCCTTTAAACTTGTTTTCTCACAGAATGATTAGAACATTAGAAAGCAGAGAGAAATTAGATGTAAAAGTTTTGGTCCTTGTGATTCAGAGGTACTGAAAGCATAAATTATGTATTTTGGAGACATTTTGATAAACATGTAAAACTTTCCTAGTTTAACCCCCTGTTGTTCATGAGCCTAAATAGTATTTGTAGAGGATGAAAAACTAAAAGGAAAAATAGGTGGCTACCCGGGTAGGATAACATCATGTTTGTTTTCTCAGCTCTGTGACCAGTTGAGGAGAACTTGGATAAGAGAATCCCAGGTGGGTCAAGGGTTTTATAAATGTAGAGAAACCTACAGTTCTTTTCCCCAAAACAATAAAAGGAAAGCATAAGAAGAGTCTTAACATGAACTAGAATAAAATGGGTGTACGGTGTATCCGATGATCCCCACCAGCCACATTCTTTTCCTGGGTCTTAGCATACAAAGAGTATAATGAGTTTAATGTTGTTGATAATGGAACAAATATCTGGTCTCTGAGTTTTCTGTGCATCAGCTTTGTATAGGAATATGAAAAAGACCCTGTGCATACCAAAAGGACATGTGTATACACCTGCAAAGAGGGACCCTTATGAAGTATGAGTAAAATTCAGAGATAGAATGAGATCCAAGTTCATGGATGATGTGTTGCAGATGACATCTGCCCATGCCTATCACTATGTCCAGTCCCAGAATTTTGGTGCAATTCAGGAATGTGCGGAGAACCTCTAACTGACTTAGATTATATAGTTCTTCCTACATTGAGTAGTCAAGGATCACTGCAGAAATCAAAGTTCTCATAAAGAAATCAAGTCTTTCTTATACATACATGTTTACCAGATTATGATTAAATGGCAATACAAACAATAACCTTAGTTACTTGATAAAATCAGGGTAACATTTTAAATTTAGATTTTAGATAAAAGTATAAGTTTAAACGTATGTGACAAATATTACAGGTGACATAATTACACCAAAAACATTGTTTTTTGTAAAGACTGAAAATTATATTAAAGTTGTAGCCTTGTTTTTTGTTTGCTAAACTATTAGGTAACCTTCAATTTGATAAATTATCCCAACAATAGAAACATAAATTTTCATAGGTCACAGCTCTTTAAAAATAAGTGGTAACTTCATGATGGAAATTTACCCAAAAAGTTGTATGCACTGTTGTGACTTGGAAAATACACTGTACACAAATTTATGTCGAATTTGGGGGAAGACAATTATGAAGGTAGGTACTGTGCTGTTCTTTAATTCAGAGAGGAACACTGGAAAGTACAGAGCTCTCTGTCTCTATACTTTTGCTTCTACTGGTTATACTGCTTTGTTCACTTGACAGATATTTGTAAGAATTAACTAGATGGGAGCCACTGTCTAATGCACAGCTAGTGCATGTCTCCTGTTCTAAAGGAAGTAGTTCTTGTGCATTTTCCTGTTTTCCAAATCCCTCATGTTTGTACTGCCAGCACTCTACGTTCTTTTCTGAAGGAAAACCCCAAATTTCATTTACTTATTTCCTACACATGTATTCACCGGTGAGCCACATGTTTGGCATCACACTAGGCACTAGGGGTATAGGGATAGAGTTGTGTATAGTTTCTAGAAATATAAAATCCATAGCTGATAGAAGATAAGTCAGAAAATTACAATTCCCTATGTTTAGTAAAAAAAATTCATAAGTGTCCTGGGCAAGAAGATGAGGGTACCTAATGCATTTTAGGAGAAAAGTGTGACTTGAGAGACAAACTATTATTGGGTCAAGTTTAAAGAATCCCCATTAGATAGTTAGGAATGAGTGTGTTAGTCCTGGTGCAGAGGAGAATGTAAGTATGATTAAAGGCATGGAAGTCATAATTATCATGGCCTATAAGGGAGACTTCACTCTTCTTAGTGCTCTTGTGTGCTAAGAATTAAGCAAAACCTGATGGGCAGTAAGGTGGGTGAACAGTGTGTCATAGTGGTCTCTGAGGGCAATGATAAGAACCTGGAATGATAATGGGAAGTCACTGAGTAATTTCAATCCAGAAAGTAACAGCTTTCAAAAAAGAGCACTGTAGAAATTGGTTTTAGGGTAAGATGAATAAAAGCAAGATAGCACATAAAGCTTTTTAGAGTACATTAAAGAAATAGATTATGAAATTATGGAGAAAGTTTTCAGAATGGAAAAAATGGCTGTTCTTTCTCTCCATTCCTTTGTTTGTTTATTTATTTATTTATTTATTTATTTATTAGGGTGCTAGGAATCAAACTGAGGATCTTGCACTTACCAGGAGGCGTTTGTGACACTAAGCTATATCCCCAGTCCTTTCTGTCCATTCTTAATATCCCCTCTAAAGTTTAGTCCAAAATAACTTCATGAGTAAAACTGACAGGTTTAGGTTCTAATGAAATTTAGGGAATGAAAAGTTAAGCGAAGGATAACTCATATGTTCTCATATAATGTTTTCTGAGAGGACAATTTTCAAAATGAGGCAAATTTCAGGGAGGAAAGTCTACTGGTAAGGTAAATGCATTCACTTTTAGACATATTGAGTTTGAAATGCCCATGGAACATTGAGAGGGAGATACCTAGACTACAATTCAGGAAGGAATTCTGAGCCTAAGAAAAATGTAAATAGCTCAGCTAGCTACATGGAGAAATATTTGGATATTCATTAATGCTCAGAATTTATGGGATAATTGGAACCACAGTTTTGTAAGATCATCTAGGCATACATTTTAGAGAGCACTTAGGAAAAGTTAAGCAAGTGGAGGCCATGAAGAGAAGTGATCAGAGAAAGAGTAAAAGCCATAGGGTGAAATTTTTCATAAAAGAGAAAGATAATTTCCAGACAGGAAGATTTGTGGCATATACAAATATCAAAATACATTTAAAGGTTTATGTGTAGAATACTTTTATAAATAATGCTTTTGGTTTATTGAAAGGAACAGCTAATACTTAAATTTTTTTCCTCTTGACCAATTTTTCATGCTTATATCTGGTAATCGAAACAATTTGAAGACAACAATATGCAATATAGCAGCCGTTGTTGAATTCCTACCATCCTGTTTAATGTAGCTCTGTATTGTGTCCAATTTTTTATTACTTGTTATGTCTTTAGTTGTTTGAACAATCTTGCGTTCTTACATCTGGTAATCTGAGCAACTTTGTTGGAGATAATATGCAATATAACAACCATTGTTATATTCCTATCATCTTGTTTTGAAGTCCTGTATTGTTTTTATTGTTTTTGTATTGCTTTGCTTTTATCTTCGTTGTTGTTATTTTGTTATTTTTTTCCTCTTTAAAATACAAAAAACAAAAACAAAAAAATAATGCTTTTCCTCTTCCCATGAAGTCAGAGACAAGATTGCTCTTGTGGACAAATGTTGTACTTTATTTAAATAATGTCCTTGTATATCGTTGTAAAATCTTAGTTTCAATCTATTGAAGGCATTTATAAGAGACAAAAGATAAATGATTAAGAGGAATCCCTATGTAAAAGAAAACCCTAAATGGACATGATTAAAGTAGAAGAAAATTGAAACAAAAATGGGATAAAAAAGTTATTGACATCTAAATAATATTAACAGTGAAAGTAATGGGGTAGACACCAGTAAATATTCAATAGGATTAGAATCCTTATTTAATATTTCTAACAGGAAACTGTTTTAGATGATGACAAGAGTATATGGCCAAGTTGGGGAGGATATGAATGTAAGTTGAGGTCACAGTTATTGGAACGGTGCACGTTCTTACAGAGTATGAAATCCTTGAAGTTAATCGCAGAGCAGGAATAGACATATGGAATGAACCATGGTATGTGCATCTTCAAAGAAAGTGGAGAAATATCCAGGAGCTTTATAAGTTTTGGAGACAAGGAGGAAGCAATATCACTTGAGGGCATTCAAAAAAGTTGGGATTAAAACGACGGCAGACAAGTTATGACAAAAAACCAGATTTTGGTGTAGTAGGAAATATCATTTTACTTTCTGATTTTGAGGTCCACGAAGAGTAAAAGAATAGTAAAATTGTATTGGAAATATCTCCAGGGAAAGCTGTGTTTTTAGAAAGAAGAGCCTAATTTTAGCTAAGAGATATAAATTAGAGATGAACTCAGATCCCATAGTGTGCAGAATAAAGGATGAACAGCATTACGTAGAGTGGGGATGAGAAAAGGAGAGGAACTATAAAAGCAGGGATTGTAATTTGGGCCATTGTTGCAGTTGGTAGAAATACAAAGAATTGGAAATTTAATTAATTCTGGTGTGTGCGTGTGCGTGTGCGTGTGTGTGTGTGTGTGTGTGTGTGTGTGCATGTACGTTGCTGCAGACCAAATTCAGGACTTTGTGAACACTAAGCATGTGATCCACCACTGAGTCACATTCTCAGCTCAAGAGAAACATACATATATATACATAATATAATTATATATTATTAATTATATTATATTATTATATATCATTATATATTATATACACAATATAATCATATTATTTATTTTTGTATATAATATATTAATTATATAATAAAGCACACAGTTATAATATATAATATTAATTATACAATTAATATTATATATTATAATTATATAATATTAATTATATTATTATATACAACTTGGTCATATACTCTTGTCATCATGTAAAAGAGCTTCATGTTAGAAATATTAAATACACATGTATGTACTCTCTCAGCTCAAGAGAATACATATATATATATATATATGTGTGTGTGTGTGTGTGTGTTTGTGCAATACAAAGCTATAATCCTAAAGTTAAGAATAGACACACTGACTATATATGTTATTAATTACATATATATATAATATATATATATAAACAAACAAGGTGGTTTAAACTGTCTGCCAGCAGAGTTGTGTTGGAAGGGTGCAAAAGCAGAGTCCAGCAGGTGTCTGTTGGGGGAAAACTGAAGAGTCTGCATTTGAAGCCTAGAGATAGTCATCAAAGGCAATGGCAAAGACTAGAGCTCCTCCAAAGAAGCAAAAAAGAACATTTTCTTCTTTCCTTTTTGATTTCATCCAAGCTATAATCCTATTTCTTCTGCCACCCACTTCCAGGGTGGGTCTTCCCTCTTCAGTAAGTCATTCATAGGGACACAGCCAGAATTGTGTTAAACTAATCTACTGGATGTTTCTTATTCAAGTTGACAGCACAATTAGCTATTACAATAATTGCCTGATTTTTCAAAGTATACTTCTAAAAAAGAGTTTTAGCATTGATGAAACTCAGTCTGCAGGATCTTGGTGCAAAGACTGTCACATTTGATCAGGCATGAAGGTGTAGCAGGCAGAGCTTAAAGACCTCAAGTGGCTAAAGACTGTATGGACATGGAAGGTGAAATAGAAGCAGATTCAAGTGGCCAGAGTGACAGGAGAGAAAGTACAAAAATAAGGTCAGAAGGTAAAAGGGCTTTTATGTTGCAGTACGTATATACACTTTGTACATAGAAATATCTTTGTATGTATAAATTTTTCATTACTTTACTTCATCAAATATAAATTTCTGTATCTTTAGTAATTTGACATTCAAGTTGTAAAGATACAAAGCTTTATCTGTCAAAAGCTATATCTAGGGCTTAACTAAAAAGTTGGAAAAGTAATAATATCCATTACTGGATTAATTTGTGTCACACAAAGAGCATAATTTGTTTGAACTTTTGTGTTGAAAGAGATACTCATTCTTGTTTTTGTTTTTGTTTGGTTTTTGTCTTTTATGTCTAACCAAGAATCTCTAAATACACACAGCACCAGACAATTTTATTGTCTTGTTCAAATGGAGACCTTCCCTGCCCTGGTGTTTTTGACAGAGCATGGTGATAATTGGTGGAATAGTGTCGTGGAAGGTTTCCCCAGCTGGTCACCTGTGTGAAGAACAGCTTTCCTAATAAAGTTAATCCATCCATGAAGGATCTTTGAATGTGCTGTTTCCACATACACTGGGTAGGTGCTGTGCTGATGCATTGTGCTCAGACCCCAAATGAATTAACGCTTGGCTTATTTTTTACTCAGAACAAGCAAAGAAGTGATGGACAACTGCTTGACAATTGGAGCATATGCTCTCTGAGCACTAATTTTCTTTTTCACTGGGCAGATGCTGTATCCTAGTAATTGCCAAACCAGATTGATCTTATGAATCATCTATGGAGTTTTAAAAACTATCTGTATGTAAGACTACATTTGGGGATTTTGATTCATTATGTCTTGACTAGGGTATAAAAATTTTCTTTGAAATATGCTCTAAATAAATATTTCAGGGTTGAAGATCACTATTTTATATCCACAGAATTACATTTCTTAAGCTAATAATGAAACCATGTGGGGACTGGGGATGTTGCTTAGGGGTGCAGCCCCTTTTTGGCAAGTGCGAGGTCCTGCATCTGATTCCCAGTACATGAACACACACACACACACACACACACACACACACACACACACACATGCACCACACACACACACACACAAAGATGAAACCATGTGAATGAAGGAAATTATTTATTGTTCTAAATGTTAATGGATATTTGTTTCAGTTCTTGCCTCTCACATTTAGACAGAGGCATAATTGGGGAAACGTCATACTTCCTACTTAGTACCTTATATATTAAATAAGATGAACAGATAGATAAAAAAGTGAAAACGTGTTAAAGATATTCATAAATAGCCAGTGATTAAACATTATTTTAATACCATGAAATTTTTAATAGCAGCTCAATATAGTAACAGTTATTTGAATTTTTCTCCCAATAGTGAGTCTGGCTCCATGCAGTTAGGGTGAAAACCCTGGAGCCCGTCTGAGTGCGGAGTGTTTGCACGAGGCCAAGACAACACGGTGAGAAGGTGAGATTGACTGGTGAGTAATAGGAAAGTGGCTCAGCTAAATTTAGTCAGCTCATTCTGCATCCTACTTGAGCTGTCACTAAGCTAATAATTTGTGGCGAAAGTCTCAGCTTGAGGCTATTCACATCCATTTCTGGGGTTCAGACATGACCACACGTGTGCAGAATTGATAAGATAGCTAAAAAGATGCTTATGAATAAGCAAAACTAATGGAATCCACCTCACATTGCCTCAATGAACATGTTAATTTGGGAAGAATGATTCAGAGTGAATCCTGAGAGAGTGAGTGTGTCTCTTCTCAACTTTAGGATTATAGCTATATATTCCAGAAATATAAAATACAGATAGAAAAACTGCTGTAAAACAGAATGTAAAACAAGAACAAACCATAAACAACACGTAATTTCTATCTTTCTCAATAAGTGGAACATTACTGAGAAAGAGAGAGAAGCATTGTCATCTACTTCATCAAAATCTACAGCGCTTGAGATGGTTTTGGTGGTTTCAAAAGTATACTTGTGAAAATTCTGGCCAGGAGAAAGAGGTATGAAATTGAGCAGGTATGAGCTGATATGGCAGAGACTGTAGCATTCAGTGATGGTAGTTGCAGCAGCAATAGGAGAAGTAGCAGCAGTGCGAATGTAGCAAAATTAGAGTTATTGGAGGAGATATTTGTGTCCAGGATAGTGGTGGCTTATTGTCTGCATGGTTGACTCTAGCAGAAGACAAAGCAACATCAGCGTATGGCAGAGTTGGAGGTATTCTCATCAGACAAACTGGAGTCCAGCAAAAGAAAGCACAGCACTATTCACATCGGCAGACCAGTTTCTTCTCATGGCTTACAAGCAGAAATGCACATGTGCGCATGAACGTGCACACACACACACACACAGAGACATACATATTTATGGAGTTATTTTAATTTATGGTTCCACTACAAAGTGATTTTTAATTTCTATGGGGGTTGGAAAGCAAAATTCTCCACCCACCCATTAAAATTAAGTACTGATTTTCAATCCATTTAGACAAACTTTTGTCAGCAATAAGGATATCTAGCAATAAGGTTCTAGTAACAATGAAAAATCTGTTCTTCTCATTCTCTACTTTCCTAGAGCAATGAATTCACATAACGCTACTTTGACATTGTAGGGACAAGTCTATTAAAATATGAATTATGGTTAGTCTGTCTCTTATGTTGGTTCATTTAGCATAATAGTTGCAATTGACCTAAATAGCAGATAGTACATTTTATTCTAAGTGCTTGAAATTAAAATAGATTGAATGATTTTCTTGTATATATCATTGCTGAAGCTTTTGTTACACTCTGAATTAATACAAATAGCAGTAATAACACAACTGGATGCACCTGGCAGATATTATTGGCTTTATCTCAAGCTGCTTTTTCATAATTGGACATTTATATCCATGTTACCAAAGCTCAGGCATGTTTAATGTTTAAATATCAGAATGTTTAAAAAATTCAACTACGAGGAATATAATCAATATGCCAGACAAGGTAACAGTCTGTGGTAGCTGGTAAAATAAGAACATATCCTCTTTCTGAAAGGTGTTCTGGTAACATATATCAAGAAACACACATACACGGCCTTTGATCCAGCAATTCCCTTTCTAGGATTTGTTCTAAGATTAAGGATGTTAATAAAGATTCAGCCAAATTCTGCTCAATATAACAATATGTAGTGAAAAAAAGTGTGAATAATTTAAATATCTGATAATAAAGACCTGTCATTGCAAAACTATACATTAGCTAAATTTCAAATAAGTTTGACCATAATTTTGTTTCCAACAAAATGCAAATATGGAAGTTCATAAATATTTGTAGTGGGATAAATCATTTTCAGTTAAAGGACTTTTGTTAAGAGCCACTTAGAAGTCACCCAATCTCATCCCCTCCCCCAGTAGACATAACCAGCATTTTGATTTTTACAGCAACCAGTTATTTGTGTCTTCACTGGTTTTATCAACCAAGCTTTTATTCTTGGACCCCACAGTTTAATTTTGTTCAGGAACATGAACAGAAAAGCAAAGGAATATCAATATATCTTCTAAGTGTCTTGTAATTAATTTCTTTTGTGTCTTTTACATGTTCTTCTCCTTATAATTTACACATCAAAGATCCTGAGAATATTTTGACCAGCAGAGCTTTCCATGGTGTGCTTTTTGTGGGTCACACATTTTTGGTGTGCTTCAATTTATTCTGGCTTCCAAATTTCCTGCAAATACTGGATCCAAAGGCTTTTTCAAATTTACGTCTAATTCCTTTGGCAAGGCTATGGAGAATGATGATTTCTTTTATTAATAGATAATAGTAGCATATATATTCACATTTTCTGTTGCTAGTAGTTATTGTTCATATTTAGATCAAATTATTTAGGATTGTACATTAGTCATATTCTATCAATTCTTTTAAAATTTATTAATTTAACATCTATTATAAAATTATTTATTGTATCTACTAGTTGATTACCAAGTGACTATTCCTATAGGAAAAAAAGATTATTTTCCACTTTTAAGGTTACTATACACTGTACATTTTGTGTTCATTTAGTCTTAGTTCTAAAACAGAACTGTGAATATAATAACCAACATCAGTGCTCATGTTAATATGTCTGCAGTTATTGTGGTTATTTAAGCTCTTTTGCATGAAGACTAATCAGGGAGTTCTCATTAGAAAAATAATCAAACAATTCTTTGTATATGGATACCTGTAGTGATCTTTGTAATTGAAAGCTAGTTTTGATGAACAAAAGTCCTTGGGTTACATTTTTTCCTGAGCTCTTTAAATAATTTTTTCCATTTTTGTCTGCCAGAAAATACTGAAAAATGAGATAATAATGTAGTTTTCTGTCCTACTATGACATGTATTCATTTTTCTTAGTTGTTCTAAATATTTGTTTCTTTTTGAAACCAAAATTAAGTTAATCTTATGCATCTTTTTGAAGTCCTTTTCTGAATATTTTCTTTCTAATTTCTATCCTGAACTTTGAACATTTAGCAGATTTTCTTATTCTTTTTATTTCTTTTCTTTTTTTATTTTAAAGAGACTAAAAAACAGAGCAATAGCAAAGTGCCAACAACGTAGTCAAAAATCAAACCAAGCAAAACAACAAGAATGATGCAGAGTTTCAGACCAGAATGATAGAGAATAGCAGTGGTTGTTATATTGCGTATTTTTATTTTCATTGAATTTGGTCAGACAACCCGATGTAAGAATGCAAGATTAATCAAACCATGAAAGAGAATAAAAAATAAAAACAAAAAAAATAAATGATACAGAGTTTCATCAAACAAGGTCATAGGAATTCAACAATGGTTATGCTGCATGTTGTTGTTCAATTAGATTTTCAGATTATCAGGTATAAGCATGAATAATTGGTCAAAAATAAATAAAAATAAAGCATTAACTGTTCTTTTTAATAACCATTAGACATCAGCAGTAATCACAGCTATCTATCTCTATATATTTCCCTTCCTCCTTTATTTCCTTTTCTCCTGTCCCTTATCCCAATTGTTTCCTCTTTTGAGCAATTTTTTTCCCCTTCCCAACATCTATTGCACGTTTTGGGTTCCACTTACTCTTTCATGTTCTACACTAGGGAGACAACATGATGCCTACACGTGTGGGTCCGATTTGTTTCACTTAGGAGTATGGTCTCTATTGGCACCTTTTTACCTCCCAAAGCCTCAAGTTTATGTTTTGTATCGCAGAGTATGACTCATTACTCCATTGTATAAAAACATCAAATATTTTTTATCCATTCTTCAGTTGATGGCCATTTAAGTTGTTTCCAAGATGTAGCTATGAAAATTATGCTGCTATAAACATGGGTGCACATGTATTGCTGTGGAATGCATGTTTTTAAATCTGGGAAATTGCCGAGAATGGAAGTAGCTGGGTTAAGTTGCACTTCTAATTTTAGTTTTGTGAGGAATCTCCACAGTGATTTCCAGAGTGGTTGCACCAGTCTACATTCCCACCAGCAGTGAAGTGTTCCTTTTCCCCCACAGCCTTACGAGTATTTGTTATTGGTATTTTTTGATGATAACCATTCTTTCTGGGGTGAGATGAAATCTTAGTGTTGTGTTAATTTGCATTTCTCACATGACCAATGACGTTGAACATTTTTTCATATATTCATTCACCGTTAGTATTTCTTCAACTGAGAAGCATGTATTCATCTTGGATGCCCACTTTTGGATCAGGTCTTTGCATTTTGGGGGCCTGTCTTTTGTTTAACTCTTTATATGTTCTAGATAGAAGTCTGAGGGGCATTTGGCTAAAATTTTTTCCCAATTCATGGATTTTTTTTTCTACTGTGTTGGTGATCTTTCTAGATGTGCAAAAAAAACTTTTCAATAAGAGGAGATTTCAGTAGTTGATTCTCTGAAGTATTTCCTGTGCAGTTTGGTTTTTGTTCATGAACTCTCTGCCTACTCCTATGTCTTTGAGATTTTTACCTACTTTCTCTTCCAGTAGATTTAGTGTTTCTCTTCTCATACTGGGATCTTTGATCCATTTTCACTTTAGTTTACTGCATGGCTATAGACATGGGTCTAGTTTTAGTCTTTGGCATGTACAGAGCCAGTCTTACCAATACCATTTGTTAAAGAGGCTATCTTTCTTCCAGTGAACATGTTTGGCTCCTTTGTCAAAGATAAGGTGGCTGAGTGTGTTTTTAGTTGTGTCTGTTCCACTGGTCCTCAGGTCTGTTTTTTTTTTCCAGTACCATGCTGATTTTATCACAGTAGCTTTGTAGTATAATTTAAAGTATTGTGATGCCTCCTGCCTTGTTTTTGTTGCCCAGGATTGCTTATGCTATTCGAGGTCTCTTCAGATTCCAAATTAATTTAGGAAAATTTTCTCTAGATCTATCAGGAATACTAATTGTATTTTGTTTGGTATTGCATTGAATCTCTACAACAATTTGGGGAGTATGGCAATTTTCACCATGTTAGTTCTTCCTATCCATGATCAAGGAATATCTTTCCATTTTCTGAAATCCTTTTTGATCTTTTTTTCAGCGTTCTGTAATTTTCTCTGTATAGATCCTTTACTTCCTTTGTTAGACTGATTCCTAGGTATTTCATTTATTTAGATGCTATTATGAAATGTGTGATTTCCCTACTTTCTCTCTGGCTATTTATTGTTTGTGTACAGGTATACTATGTAGTTTTGAGTGTTGACTTTATATCCAGCTATGCTTCTGAATTTGGATATTAAATATATAAGCCTTTTGGTGGAGTTTTTGGGTTCTTCTGTGTAGAGAATCATGTCATCTTCAAATAATGATAAATCTCACTTCTACCTTTCCTATTCTTACTCCTTTTATTTCTTTCACTTGCCTAATTGCTCTAGATAATACTTCCAGGACTATATTGAATAGGAGTGGTGACAGTGGCGACCCTTGTCTTGTTCCTCATTTTAAAGTGAAAGTTTTCAACTTTTGTCCATTTAGTATGATGTTAGCCATTGGTTTTTCATAGATGGCTTTCATCAGATTGAGGTAAAGACCATCTACTTCTATTTTCTGCATGGTGTTTGCCATGAATGAGCATTAGGCTTTATCAAAAGATTTTTTTGCATCAATGAAGATGATTTTGTGATTTTTGTCTTTGACTCTATTCATATGCTGTATTACATTAATTGATTTGTATACATTGAACCATTCCTGCATTCCCGGGATGAATCTCCCTTGGTCATGGTGTATAATCTTCTTGATACGTTGTATTCTTTTTGTTAGTATTTTATTGAGAATTTTTGCATCTATATTCATCAGGGAGATTGGATGGCAGTTATCTTTTATGTTTGGGTCTTTCTGTGGTTGTGGTATCAGGGTAGTACTTGCCTCCAGGAATGAGTTGAGCTAAATAAATACCTTCCTTTTCAATTTGCTTAAGAGGTTGAGTAGAATTGGCATTAAATCTTCTCTAAATTTTCTGTACTATTCAGTGATGAATCCATCTGTACCTCAGCTTTTCTTTGTTGGCAAAGTTTTTATTACATTTTCAACTTCACTGACTGATAATGAGTTATTCATGATTTTTATGTCTTCTTCATTAAGCTTTGGTAGTTCATGTGTATCTAGGAATTGGTCCATTTCCTCTGTGTTTTCCATCGTATGAGAGTAAAGATTTTCAAAGTAAGTATTAATGATCTTTTCAATTTCCACAGGATCTGTAGTGATTTCTTCCATTTCATTGCTTAGTACTTGAATTTCAGTATTTTCTTTCCTTTTATTTTGGTAAGGTTGGCTAGGGGTTTATCAATTTTGTTTATTCTTTTCAAAAACCAATTCTTTGATTCCTTAATTCTTTGTATTGTTTTGTTTGTCTCCATTGCATTAATTTCTGCTCTGAGCTTTATAATTTTCTGCCTTGTTTAGGCTTTGGGCTTGACTTTCTCTTCTTTTTCCAGAAGGTTGAGGTGCAGCATAAGATTATTTACTTGTGTTCATTCTGTTTTCCTGATGTGGTAATTCACTGCTATAAATTTCCCTCTGAGGACTACCTTCATTGCATCCTACCAGTTCCTGTAAGTTGTACCTGAATTTTCATTTGATTTTAAATAGTGTTTAAGTTTTTCTGGAATTACATCCATTGGTTTTTCAGGAAGGTTTTATTTAATTTCCATGTGTTTGTGGCATTTTTGTGGTTTCTTTTTTCATTAATTTCCAGTATTTTTGCACTGTGGTCTAATAATACGCACAGGATAATTTCAGTTCCTTTGCATTTACTTAAGCATGTTCTACGAACTAGCATACGGTGTATTTTAGAGAATGTCCCACGTGCATCCGAGAAGAGTGTGTATTCTGACGATGTTGTCCCATGTGCAACACTCTGTAAAGGTCTGCTAAGTCCATTTGTTCACAAGTTTCGTTAAGTTCTGTTATTTCTTTGCTGACTTTTTTGCCTAGTTTATCTATCTCTTTTTGACAATGGGGGCGTTAAAGTCCCTTGTTATGATTGTGTTATTGATTTTTTCATTTTTCATATGTGTTAAATTTTGTCTTATATAGTTGGAATGTTCCTGTACTTGGTGCACAGATGTTTATGATTGTTATCTCTTTCTCTTGATGTTTCCCCTAACAAATATGTAGTAATCTTCTATATCTCTTTTGGTTGTTCTTGGTTTGAAGTTCACATTGCCTGCAAACAGAATAGTTACACCCACTTTTTTCTGGGTTCCTGCCACATAGAGTATTGTTTTTCATCCTTTGATTTTCAGTCTAATTTTCTTTTGAGTTATATGTTTTTCTTGTTTATAGCATGTCGTTGTGTTTGATTTCTTGATCCACTTTGCCCGTCTGCTTCTTTTGATTGGTGAGTTGAGACTGTTTACATTGATGGTTATAACTGATATGTATTGGCTTGTCTTGGTCATGATATGTTTCTGCTGTTAATTCCTCATTTTTCTCTCTGTTTAATTGTTTGCTCTGCCTGGTGGTTCTTTTCTGTTACTGTTCTTGTAGTTGTGGTTGTTGTTTCTCTTTCTAGAATATCTTTGAGTACTCTTTGTAGTGGTGCTTTGGTGTTCATGAAGTTCTTCAGTTGTTATTATCATGGCAATATTTTATTTCTCCATTAATTTTCAAAGATAGTTTTGCAGGGTATATGAATCTGGGTTGGAAGTTGTTTTCTATTGGGGCTGGAAATACCTTACTCCAAGCTCTTTTTGACTTGATGATTTGTGTTGAGAAATCTGCCATGATTACGATGGGCTTTCCATTACAAGTGATCTGTTTCTTTTCTCTAATAGCTTTTAGTATTCTGTTCTTTGTTGAAATTCTGAGATCTTGATCACTATATGCCTGGGTGTAGATGTCTTATGATTATGGCTAATTGGAGTTCTATAGACCTCTCTTAACTGTATGTCTGATTCTTTTTCCATGCTTGGGAAATTTTCTGCTATTATTTCTGGAAATAGTCTTTTTATGTCATTTGTGTTGATGCTTGTTTTTTCATTGATACCTATTTATATTGCATTGTTTTTCTTTGCTTCATCTTGCAGTTGTTGAATTGTTATTTCCTGGTTCTTTGTTATTTTTTAGAGATCCTTTCTTTCTTGGTCATTCATGGCAATGATGTCTTCAAGGTGGGAAAATCTATCTTGAGCTTCATTCAAGTGGTTTGGCAGCTTTCAGTGGAATTTTTAATTTCCTGGATATCTATTTGAATCTCTTTCATGCATTCTAGTTCTTTCCTATATTGTTCATTCAAGGGGTCCATGATTTTTGTATACTCCTGTATGTTCTTATATATGTCTTCTTTGGATGTGCTGAGCAATTATTTCATTATTGTTGTCATTTTTTTTACCTGAGAGATTATATCTTATCCGATGTCTTCTATGGCCTGATGGAGTTGTTTCTTTACTTCAATTGGTATCATTTTAGAATTTTCAGATGTATGACTACCAAGCTCTTCTGTGTCAATGTCTTCTGGACTTGTTCTGGGTGGGGTAGAGGTCTGAGATTGCATTTTCTCCTTCATTTTGTCATTTTCTAAGATCCAGTGGTTCCCTGGAGCCCATTGTCTCTCTCACAATGGTTGTTGGAGTGGTGGGCTGAGGATCCAAATGTCCTCAGTGCTCAGCATGGCTCCTGTGATGATGCCTGGAGGCAGGGTGTGATCACAGATTCTCCCAAAGCTTTCTGGCATTCAGTTAGCTTCCAGAAAGTTGGGTGAGGGGGCAGGTTAACTCAAAGGTGTTCTTGAAACTGGAGTTCAGCCTGACTTCCACAAGAGTGTGAGGCCCACGTTGGAGTCACTGAAACTTCAGATGTTGCCCGGGATCCAACTCAGTTCCTGAACTGTCAGGAGTGGGGTGCGGGCATAGTCACTGAGGCCACTGATGCTGCCTGGGGTTCAGCTTGGCTCGCATGGCAGTGTGAGGGGTGCAGGGAGTGACCACCAAGGCCCCTGAATTTGTCCAGGGCTCTGCTCGGCTCTCAAACTGTTGGGGAGAGATAGGGGTGGCCCTGAAGGATGTCTGGGTTTCAGCCTGGCTTCTGCAAGGAAGGTGTTTGGGTCATGGTCACCAAGCCTGAGACACTCCCAGAGAGCCGGCCTAGTTGCCGTGCCTGTGGGGGTGGGGAGAGGGCGCAGTCACCAAAGCCACTGACACTATCTGGCGTTCAGCCTGGCTCCTGCACGGGTCAGATTTTGTTCTTCTTACGTCTGTTGTTCTTTTGCAATTCTTTCCTTGATCTTAAAGTTGTGCGTATCATACATTTTACCATATAAAAAGGAATGAAGAGATTGTAAGGTTGCATGAATGAGGGCATGTGGCCTAGGATAAATTTGTGTTGGCAGCAGCAGCACACAAAACTTCCAAATATTTCAAACTAACTGGAAAGAAGCAAAACTAAAAAGCCCTAGAAAATCATATATTCCTGGTTATATAATTAAGATATTAATAGTGAGGATATCTATAAAAGTTTGAATAAAACTGTTTCATAAGCATGAAATATATTAAGTACAACCAACCATCTATATCTCTTCAGATTTATTAGTCCAATTAGCCCCAAATAGGTTGTTCGACTTTTGTCATTTTTAAAGTGAAAATATGTTCAAAGTAGTCAAAGATGAATCTGTAAATTTTGATCATCTACATTACTTTTAAAAATTTCTTAAGGATTGAAAACATCCATTACCTTTCACACCTTCTTCATATCCTTTGCTGGCTTTATTCTCATTTTAGACTCTTTTAAAGTAGTTGCCCTCACTATTATCTTCATTTTTCAGGTTCTTTTGATACTACCTGTTTAAATTTAAGTTTTGCTCCTTGAAGTCATTTGAAAGATAATTTTCACAAAAAGTTATTATCCTAAGAAAATTGCTTATTTTTCTACAAAGTAAGTTTATGTTTTACAATGGTCTTGAGCTACAGCATTACAGTTAATTTTGAATTGTTCTTTTAAACAGTTCAACATACTATTTGTTTGAAATTTGAGGGATTGATTTTTTTTCATGGGATGTTATTCTGCAGTGTACTGATTTAATTCTCACGATCTCAAGAATATTGCTAGATTAATTTATTATTCAAAAATGCAATGCAGTAACAATGTTTCTGTTAGAAACATCAGATGCTCATTTTACTTGAACAAGTCTAAGATGTAGTATGAAAAAGATAACAATAACATTGTAACACTGGTACAAGGTTATGAACTCCACTTTATAGAGGAAGAAACACAAATAAAACAGACAGAAAACAATGGTAAACCACTTCATGTCTGCATTTCCTGGCTGATGAAAGAGGAAGAGATTCTTGATTGTGGCAGATTTCTTTGCTAATTCACAGTGTAAAAAGTGAAACATGGTTTGATAAACCTAGTAGTATTTAACCTGAAAAAACAAATAATGTGTTAGTGTCAACTAAAGATGAATTGAATGAGTTGGTGAGATAGCAATTAGTTAATAGTAGTTATAAAGTAACTATTCTTTAATTGCAATAGCTGTAAGTGAACTATTCTTTAGTTCTGTATAGCATTTTGGATATAATATAGCACAGAACCGAAAGTGATTGCTGATTTTCCTGAATAAGTCCAGATATTTCTCTAACTGTAACATCTAAGTACATTGTGTGTGTGTGTGTGTGTGTGTGTGTGTGTGTGTGTGTGTGATTTCTACATGTTACATTCTGTGAGCCTCTCACTTAAAGTGCCTGATTTTCTGTTTAAAAAAGAAGTCAGTGAATGGTTTCACCTGACTTGTTTAAACTGTTCCTTTCCCAATACAAATAAAATGTACTTTTCCTTGCATTTTCTGACTATAGCCCACCTATTTCTACAAATAGAACAGTTATTTGGTTCCACCATCCTATTCTTGTTTCCTTGTTCTTTCTTTGCAGAACCAACCCAAGCACTTCTACCATATCATCCTGTTTCCTGCAGCAAATCAAGCTTTCCTTTTTCCCGCTGCTTTTCAGTGGTGTCATGTAGGATATTCCTTACCAATAACTTGTCTATTTATTAAGTACAATTACATGGGATGTGCATAAAGATTTGACATTGAAATTTTTTGACTGATTTTGCATGCTTATATCTGGTTATCTGAACAACTAATTTGAAGACAACAACATGCAACATAAAGGCCATTGTTGAATTCCTGTCATCTTGTTTTCTGAGACTCGGCCTTGCTTATTTTTTTTTTCTATGTTTTATTCTCTTTAACGGTTTGATTAATTTTGCATTCTTATATCTGGTAATCTGACCAACTGTGATGAAGATAAAAATATGTAATATAACAACCACTGTTAATCTCTATCATCTTATTCAGAAGCTCTGTACCATTCTTGTTATTTTTGGTTTGTTTTGTTTTTGTCTATGTTGTGGGCATTTTGCTATTGTTCTTTTTTATTCTCTTTAAAATAAAAAAATAAATGTAATACAGTATACAAAA
Source organism: Dinomys branickii (assembly GCA_004027595.1). NCBI lineage: Eukaryota > Metazoa > Chordata > Mammalia > Rodentia > Dinomyidae > Dinomys > Dinomys branickii. The sequence continues at coordinate 82,341 of PVLD010004241.1, read as the reverse complement.
CTCAACAGTGAGAAGATATATTATTCAACTTAAAATAATAGGCAAAATCTTAGATACCTCAGTATAGACAACAGAAGCCAACTAGGCATGTGAAAATCCACCATAAACAGCCATGCAAAGAAGTATGTAAATTAAACATAAATATGTAGCCATTTGCAGACCTATATATAAAAATCAATTTTGCAGTCCAATTACTTAAAAGAAAGTTCTCCTATATTTACTTCTATGAGTTTTGTGCTTTTGTGTTTTATATTTGGGCTCATGATCCATTCTTTATTTTTCATGCTAAATTATAAATATAATCCATATACATTTATCATGTATGATATAATGTTTTGAAGTATGCATACATTGTTCATTGTCTCAGTTGAACTCATTACATCACATACTTAGCATTTTTTGGTGATGATGACACTTACTATCTACTCTGATCAATTTTCAAAATATAATTCATTATTATTAACTGTAATCAATTTAATTTAGTTTTTGTGGAGGACATAAGTTTTATGTACAAAAACTGGATGACCTTGGATTTAGTAATATTTTTTTAGAAATGATACCAAAGGCAAAAATTTTTTAAAAAACAGAATTAGTTGAATTTCATTAAAATGAAATAAGTGTCCTCTGTGAAGAACATTGAAGACAATGAATAAAATAATTCACAGACTGGGTGAAAATATTTTCAAAAGACATAACTGATGAAAAATTGTTACCCAAAATGTACAAATAATTTTTAAAGGTAAGTAATAAGAAAACAAGCTTCCTGATTTAAAAAAGTCAAGTAACTGAATCGATATCTCACCAAAATGCTATATAGATAATAAATAAGTAGAAGATAATATTTTCCAAGTCATACATAAGGGAAATGCAGTGAGATACCAGAATTCAGAACATTGGCAGGACCAAACACTGTCAGGGATGTAAAGCAACAGAAGCTCTCATTTATTGCTCATAGGAAACAAAAGTGGTACAACCATTGAAAGATTTGATATTTACTCGACTGTGATTTAAAAATATGTCTACAAAACTACATAAATGTTTTTGGCAATGATATCAATTCTGCTTAAGCTTGCAAGCAACCAAGTGCCTTTAAGATGATTCCACACCTTGATCATACCAAATCACAATAAATCTGGACAATGGGATAATAATCAGTACAATATTAACATAGTCACACTGCAAAAAGATATGGAGCAATCTCATGCATAACAAGTGGAAAAAAAGCCAATCCGTAAAGGCTATGTACTGTAAGGTTCTAACTGCAGGACTATAGAGACAGAAAAAGATCAGTGGTTGCCAGGTTGTATGTAGGGGAGTGATGAAGGGGTAGAGCACAGTGGTTTTTAGTGTGATGAAACTTCTCTGTAGGAAAAATAATACATAAAGTTATTGTAAATTTGTCCAAGCCAACAGAATATAGAACACCCTACTATGAAGCATAAATGCAAACTATGCACTTTGTGTGACAACAATGTATCAATGTAGGCTTATGAAATATAATATGACAATGCGTGCAGGGCGAAGAGTAAATAAGAAATGTCTATACTCTCAATCTTGCTGTGAACCTACAGCTGCTTTGAAAAAGTAAAACCTATTAACATTTAAAAGTGAGTTATGCTGAACAAGAATAAAGTAAGACTCTTTAAGTCTCAAGATATGTCAATGAATACTCTTTAAATAAGGGTAAACCTTCCTGAAAAAGGCTTCTTGCAGTATACTTGGATAACTTGGATGACCTTAAATTTTATGCCTCAGACAGGGACAGATCCAGGCCTTCTAGGATTATTGGATGATAACTTTTCATGTACTCAAAACTCCAGAAACCAGAAGTCTTCTGTGATTTGTCTGTTATGGTAGGCCCATGTAAAGGTCAGTGGATGCATGGAATTTTGGCTCATTTTTGTCTAACATGGTTCTTTGGAACCAAACTCACTGTGGTTATTTCTAAATTTTCACAATCTATATTAGAAGTACATTTGTGTAGTTACTGCCTAATTCCTACATGTCTTATTGCCTAGTGGAGCAGAGATGCTTATTCCACAAGGTCATTATTGTCACTGATGATTACTATAGCATGAAATAAATATCACTCTCCTTGGTGGCCCTTGAACTCCCAATTTTCTTTGTTCAGCCATATGAATCAACAACAAAATCTAGTCCTTTGCTTTTTCTTTGGAACATATACCTTTTTCCAGACATTATAAGTATTTATCATTTCAATATGTTTTCTGTCTTTTCTCTTTTTGGAATTTGGTATCCTCAAGTTGTGCAGGTAATGGTTATTCTTCAGTAGCATGGTTTCAAATACATGGGTATTTTTTAACCCAACATTGTTCCTGGAAGGCTGGTTGAGGAATTTTAAAATGCCAAAAAAGTTACTTTTTGTTGTAAAACTAAGTAACTGTGCATCTGTTCATATTTGATGATTAACAAAAGTTGCTCTGTGAATATCATATAAATGCCCTAAATCCACTGAGCATTGACTGAGTTGCCTCCCTGCACTGTAACTGCCATCTCACTAGCTCTGTAGGATCCTTCAGTTCTTGCCAGTATTTGTCTGCAAGCTGCTAGTTTAGACAGGAGCCAGAGCCAGAAAGAGTTTAAAGTAGGTCCAGGATGCAGTGCAAGCTGCCCTTCCACTTGGGTCTTTGTGACTCATCACACCTAAATATATTGGAAAGGTCTTTGGCACACAGAGATGTGTGGAGCAATGGGCAATCGCTAATAAGGTCCCTAGGGTTTGGGAATAAGGTGTTTCGTCTTCTGTGGACAGCATGCTTTTTTATTTGAATGCAGCTAAACATTTGGAGTAGCTGAAAGCCTGAACACACCATTATTGTGCATCAAATAAAAACATCAAATAAATATTTGAATCAAGCTCATCATGAAAGCTCTGTTGATAATTCATTGATTGTTACAATGCCATGTGCACTGTACAATTTCATTGTAAAATAGAAAGACTGTATAGTAGGTCAGGGTCCAAACAAGTACAGAAGCTCCAGGAAGCAGCACAATCATAGTTTCTATTTCCCTTACTTCACAGACTCTTCCCTGAATTCATAGCTCTTGCAGGATTTGCTATTGGGTGTCAATGGGGAGGAAAATGTGCAAGCTCAATTACAAATGGCCCTGTGTGCTTTGTAAGCATCTTCCAGAAGTGAATGGTTGCTGTCATTTATTTATGCTCAAGGATGCCCCCCATCCCAATCAGTTCCCAATGCAATATCTGGGTGTCACATTTTGTTGAAGAAAGAATGACTGAGATGTGAAAAATACATACAAAACATTTTTGCATATTTTTTGTTTTTTATCTCCCTCTAGATTATAGATAAGCTAAGAGTACATATCATGTTGTATCACATGAATGTTCATGGATGCATATAATTTAGTAATATAACTTGTTAATAAATAAACACACATGATATAGACTGCATTATTCTTAGAATAAGTACAGGAAAATCATATTAGGAGGAATGAGTCTTGGAAAAATGAGCTCGACATTTCCTCCTCTCTTTGTAAAAGGGTTTCATCTTGAATGAAAGAGCCAGGTCAGGGATCATCTCTGTTACTAACACTGCCACACGGACTACCTTTGTCAAAGCTATATGAACATTTAAAATTTCCAGAAGTCATGAAGAAATGTGCAAGATGTCAAATGCCTTTTTCTAATGAATCTTATTTACATATTTGGAGAAATAATTCATTATAGGAAGTTTTTTATGTTTCCACTTCTTTATTTAATCATTTCTTTTTTTCTTCTAGATCTCAGAACATAACTACACTGTTATAGAATGAACTGTCAAAAGTTCTTTCAAGCTTAGTTCTTTTCATCTTAATACACTCCTTTCTGTTTTAAAGTTCTTTCTCACTTTCTGTAACAACACTATATACTATATGTTCCATGTTCCAGAACTAGAATTTCTTGTTCTCCAAAGAATTTTTAAGTTAGGAGTGGTACTATTTAGACATCAATGCCTCTAGATCCTTCAATATACAATATATTCATTTTTTTATTTTAAGAAAAGAACAAAAACAACATAAAACCTATAAAAATAATACAGAATTTCAAAACAAATTGATAGGAAATCAACAGTGGTTGTATTATTGTTATCTTCAAAGTAGTTGCTCGGATTACCAGACATAGGCATGCAAAGTTGATCAAACAATTAAATATTAACTGTTCATTTCAATAAACGCATAGAAATTAGTAGTACAATCACCTTAGCTATCTGTGCATATCCCTTCTTTCTTTCTTTTCTTCTTTTCCTCATCCCAGCTGTACTTTCCTATTAAGCAGTTTCTTTCCCTTTCACAATATCTATCGTACGTTTTAGTTTTATTTACTCTTTTAGGTTCTTACATCAGGGTGACAATTTACACGTGGGGGTCTGATTTATTTCTCTCATGAGTATGGTCTCTAGTTGTATCCATTTATCTATAAAAGCCTCAAGTTTATATTTCTTTATAGCTGAGTAATATTCCACTATATAAAAATATATTTTTTAATCCAGTACTCAGTTGATGGGCATTTGGATTGTTTCCAAAATTTTGCTATGATAAATTGTGCTGCTATGAACATGGGTGCACATATAGTTTTGTGCTATGATGTTTTTAATAATTGTGAGAAAATACCCAGAAAGGGAATGACTGGGTTAAATGAGACCTCTAATCCTAAATTTTTGAGGAATCTTCATACTGTTTACCAATGTGGTTGCACCAGTCTACAGGCCACCAACAGTGGAGGAGTTCCTTTTTCCCCACAGCCCCTCCAGTATTTGCTGTTGGTTGATTTCTTGATGATAGCCATTCTTACTGGGGTGAGATGAAATTTCAATATTGTTTTAATTTGAATCTCTAGAATAACCAATGATGTTGAACATTTTTTCATGTTTTTTTTTTTTTTTTTTTTTTTGCCGTTTGTATTTCTTCAGGTGAGAAGTGTGTATTCATCTCAGCTGCCCCTATTAGGATTGGTTCTTTGAATTTGGAGAGTCTGAATTCTTTCAATACCTTATATGTCCTTGATGTAAGTCCTTTGTCTGAGGGACAGTTAGATAAAATGTTTTGCCACTCTGTGGGTTGTCTTTTCACTCTATTGATGATTTCTTTTAAAGGTAAAATTCTTTTTAATAGGATGAGATCCCAGTTGATGATCCTTTGAAGAGTTTCCCTTGCAGTTTGGGTTTTGTTCATGAAGACTGTGCCTACCCCAATGTCTTCCATATTTTGACCTACTTTTTCTTCCAATAGATTTAGTGTTTCTGCTTTAATATTTAAATCTTTGATCCATTTTTACTGTAGTTTGATTCATGCTGATAGATATGGGTCTAGTTTTGGTCGTCAGCTTGAAGAGAGCCAGTTTTTCCAGCACCATTTATTAAAGGGGCTATCTTTCTTCCAGTGAACATGCGTGGCCCTTTTATCAAAGGTAAGGTGGCTGAGTGTGTTTGCAGTTTTGTCCACATCTTCTAATCTATTCCAGTGGCACTCAGGTCTATTTTTTGGCAGTATCATGCTGATGTTATCTCAGTAGCTTTGTAGTATAATTTCAAGTCAGGAATTGTGATGCCTCCTGACTTGTCTTTGTTATGCAGGATTGCCTTTGCTATTCTAGGTCTCTTCTGGTTCCAGATGAATTTTAGAAGCATTTTCTTTACTTCTGTGAGGCATGCTAATGGGATTTTGATTGGGATTGAATTAAATCTGTATAACAATTAAATCTGTATAATAATTTTCACTATGTTGTTTCTTCCTATCCATAAGCAAGGAATGTCTTTCCATTTTCTGAAATACTATTTGATCTCTTTATTCAGAGTACTGTAATTTTTCTGTATAGATCTTTTACTTCCTTTATTAGATTATGAAGGGTGTCCCTAATTTCTCTCTAAATAAGCTTGTTTTTTATATACAATAATGGTACTGATCTCTCTCCTCTTTGGTTGGTTTTGGTATCTTCCACAGCCATGAACTGTTGCCCCTCGGCCACTCATCCTGCCTTACAGCCGGTTATTGTGAACTGAAACCTCTACAAACTCTCAATGGAAGTGTTGAAATCCAACAGCCACACACCAAAAGTAGCTGTGAAAACCAACAACCCAGCAGCCATTGCGGGGAAGATGAGGACTGGAGTGCTCCTAAAAGTCCCATCTCAAGAGAACTTCCGCTACTGACCTTTTCCGGCAGGTCCTAGAAACAAACTAACTAAAAGGCAGACATTGGCAGAATGAAAGAAAGCGGGATCCAAATCTCCGGAGACACACTTCAGTTTCAAAGACACACCACACATTTAAAATCAAAGGATGGAAAAGTGCGTACCACAAAAGGAGTAACCAAAGCACCTGGGGGGGCTCTGCTGCTATCCATCAAAGTGGACTTTGGGCACCGCAATGAAAACTCAGGAATCGAGAAGATTTAAGAATTACAAATATACACAAACTTAACAACAGACCTCCGAATGTATGTGTAGTAAAATTGGCACTATTAAAGGAAAAGAAATAGAGATAAACCCATAGAACAAAACCAAGAAAACCAAACATAGGTCTTTTGAAAAGATCAACAAAATGGAGACACTGTTAGCTAGACTGAATCAGAAATAAAGAGGGAATATCACTACCAATCTTGAGGAAAATTTTTAAAAAGCCAGGTGTGGCGGTGCATGCCTGTAATCCCAACACTCTGGAGGCTAAAATAAGAGGATCCCTTTGAGTTTGAGGTCAATCTTGGCTACATAGTGATTTCAAGGCCAATCTAAACTATGTAGCAAGACCCTGTCTCAAAGAATAAGATGAAAACAATCAAACTTAAATCAGTCAGTAGACCAAAAGGCTAAATATGAGAGCTAATACTACAAAAGTCTTAGGGAAAAAGTGATCCAGCATCTTCATGATCTTGGATTAGGCAATGCTTCTGAAACATGACACAGAAAATATTAAGCAACAAAAGAAAAGAACAGACAAAGTATTATACATCAAAATTATATTATTGTAAATCAAAGTTAAGAATTTATATGTTTCAAAGGACATCATTAAGAAAGTGAAACAACACTAGAATGAGAAAAATAGTTGCTAATCACACACCTGCTAAGCGATTTTTATCCAAAATAATGCTTAACTTTTAACCTAAACTAGAAAACCCATTTAACAAAATGGGAAACGATTTTAATGGATTTTTTTCAAACAAGTTACACAAATGGCAAATAAGTACATGAAAAAGGTGCTCAATATCATTGGTCATTAGGGAAATGCAAATCAGAAACACAATGAGATATCACTTCAAATCTACTGAGATGGATATAATGAAAGTGACTGACAATAACAAGTGCTGACAAGGATAGAGAAAAATTGGAACCTTTAAACATTGCTGGCAAGAACACAAAATGGCTTGGCCCCTGTGGAAAACAGTTTCATAGTTCCTCATACATTTACACTGAGCAATTCTGGTATATGTCTAAGGAAATAAAAACAGGTATCCACAGGAAATAAAAACAATATATCATATTGACTTTGTAGTCAGCCATGCAACTGAAATTGTTTATTACTTCTATGAATCTTTTGGTGGAGTTTTTGGGGTCCTCCATGTATAGTATCATGTCATCTGCAAATAGTGATAGTTTGACTTTTTCCTTTCCTATCCTTATTCCTTTTATTTTTCTCTCTCTTGTCTGATTGCTCTGGCTAATGCTTCCAGAAATATGTTGAATAGGAGTGGTTACAGTGGACATCCTTATCTTGTTCCTGATTTTAGAGTGATAGCTTTTAGTTTTTGTACATTGAGTATGATGTTGGCTTTTGGTTTGTTATAGATGGCTTTTATCAGATTTAGGTAAAGTCCATCTATTCCAATTTACTGTAGGGTTTTTATCAGAAATGAATGCTCAACTTTATCAAAAGCTTTTTTTGAATCTACTGAGATGATTGTGTGTTTTTTGTCTCTGTCTCTGTTGATGTGCTGTATTACATTAATTGATTTGCATATGTTGAACCATCCTGCATTCTTGGGATAAATACCAGCTGGTCATAGGGTATAATCTTCTTGATGATTTGTTGAAATCTGTTTGCTAGTATCTTGTTGTGGATTTTTGTATCTATGTTCATTAAGGAGATTGGCCTATAGGTCTCCTTTTTGGTTGTATCTTTTTTTGGTTTTGGTATCCGGATAATACTTGCCTCCAGGAAAGAGTTAGGGAGTATTGCTTCCTTTTCAATTTCTCTAAAGAATTTGAAGAATATTGGCATTAGCTCCTTAAATTTCTCACAGAATTTAGTAGTGAATCCAACAGGACCTTGCATTTATTTGTTGGTAAGTTTTAAATTACATTTTTAATCTCATTAATTAATATTAGATTTCTCATAATTTTTATATATTCTTGATTGAGATTTGGTAATTCATATGTATTTAGGAATCTGTCCATTACTTCTGTGTTTTTCATCCTATGAGAGTAAAGATTTTTGAAGTATGTCTTGGAGATCTGAATTTCTGCAGCATCTGAAGTGACTTCACTCTTATCATTCCTCATCATAAGAAGTTTAGTCTTCTTTTGATGAGGTTGGCTAAGGTTTTATCAATCTTATTTATTTTCCAAGAACCAACTCTTCAATTCATTAATTCTTTGTATTGTATTGTTGGTTCCTATCGTGTTAATTTCTGCTTTGATCTTTATAATTTCCACCTTCCTATGGATTTTGGGTTTATCTTGCTGTTTTTATTTCTAGAGTCTTGAGAGTGTAACATTAGATTGTTTATTTGTGCTTTTTCTCTTTTCCTGATGTGAGAATTCACTGCTATAAATTTCCTTCTTACGATTTATTTCATTGAATCCCATAGGTTCCACTATGTTGTATCTGTATCCTCGTTTACTTATAGACATTGTTTAATTTCTTCTTTCATTTCATCTGTGACTCATTGGTCGTTTGGGAGGGTGTTATTTATTTATTTATTTTTTTATTTTTTATTTTTTTGCGGTACTGGGGATCGAACTCAGGACCCTGCGCTTGCTAGGCAAGCGCTTATTCCACTGAGCTATATCCCCAGCCCTGGGAGGGTGTTATTTAATTTCCATGTGTTTATGGAATTTTTGTGGTTTCTTTTGCCATTAATTTCCAATCTCACTGTGCTGTGGTCAGATATTATGCATGGAATAAGTTCAATTCCTTTATGTTTACTTAAGCATGTTCTGTGGGCTATTATATGGTTTATTTTAGAGAACGTTCCATATGCAGCTGAGAAGAATGTTTATTCTGATGATGTTAATTACAATAGTCTAAAAGCATCTACTAAATCCATTTGCTCATAGTTTTGTTTCAGTTCTGTTATTTCTTTGCTAAATTTCTGTCTAGTTGATCTATCTCTTTGTGACAATGGTGTATTGAGGTCTCCTGTTACATTGTGTCATTACTTATTTGATTTTCAATGTCTATTAATAATTGTCTTATATAGTTCGTTGTTGCTATATTTGGTTCATATGCATTTGTGGTTGTTATCTCTTCCTCTTGAAGTTTCCCCATAACAAGTATATAGTGACCTCCTTTATCCCTTTTGATCATTCTTGCTTTGAAGTTGACATTGTCTGGAGAAAAAATACGTTCTCCTGCTTTTTTCTGGGTTCCTGTTTCATGGAAGATTGTTTTCCATTCTTTAATTTTCAATCTATGAATTTCTTTTTGTGTTAAATATGTTTCTTGTATACAGCATATTTTTGGATCTTCTTTCTTGATCCACTCTGCCAGTCTGTTTCTTTTGATTAGTGAATTAAGCCCATTTACATTGATGGTTATAATGGATATGTATTGGCTTGCCTTGGTCATGGTATTTTCCTGCTGTTGGTTCCCTGCTTTTCTCCTCTGTTTAATTGCTTGCCCTGCCTGCTGGTTCCTTTCTGTTGTTGTTTTTCAAATTGTAGTCTTTTTAAATCTCTATCTAGAATATCTTTTAATAGCCTTTGTAATATTGGTTTGGCATTCATAAATCTCTTCAGTTATTTGTTCTGGAAGTATCTTATTTCTCCATTAATTTTGAAAGGGAGTTTTGCAGGCTACATCAGCCTGGGCTGGAAGTTGTTTTCTTTCAGGATAGGAAATACTTCACTCCAAGCTGTTCTTGATTTGAGGGTGTGTGTTGAGAAGTCTGCTATGAGCTGATAGGTTTTTCTTTATGGGTAATCTGTTTCTCTTCTCTAACAGCTTTCAATATTTTGTTCTTGTGCTGAATTTCTGGATTTTTGATTATTATATGTCTTGGCATACTTTTATTTTGATCAAGAATGTCTGGAGTTCTAAATGTTTTATTTATTTGTATGTCAAATTGTTATTCACATTTGTGAAGTTTTCTGCCATTATTTTTGTGAAGAGATTTTGTGTCATTTGTGGTATCTCCAGCTTTCTCGTTGACACTAATCAATCTTAAATTATTTTTCTTTGCTTCATCTTGTAGCTGTGGGATTGATTTTTTAGGATTCTTGCTAATTTTAAGATATCTTTCTTTTCATTATTATTGTCTATAACTGTCTTCAATATCTAAAATCCTATGTTCTCCCTTGTTCAACCTGTTGCATATATTTTCAATGGAGGTTTTAATCTCTTGGATTTCTACTTGGATCTGTTTCATGGATTTCATTTTTTTTCCCCAGAGCATTTTTTGTTTCCATTATTTTTCTAAGATCACTTGTTCTTTTATCTGCATCTTCTCTAATATCTTTGATTTTAGGCATCATTTGTTTCTGTACCTGACAAATTATTTTCTCCATTACCTTTTCCACTACTTTTTTGTTTCTGCTGCTATCATTTTAGAAAATTCTAGTGTTTGATTTTCAATTCCATCAATTTCCTTGAGTTCTGGGCTTGTTCTGTATGTGTTGGGGGTCTGGAGTTGAATTTTGCTTCTATGTCTTACCATTTTCTATTTTCTCCTTTATATATTGTTTTCTATGTTGATACTTGCCAGTTTCTTACGATATATAGCTTTATCACTAATATTTATGTTTCCCTAGAGGGTGTCTCTTCTTCCAGGATGTCTTCTAGATGTAGGTGGTTTCTTATAGATATCCCAAGGCCCTAGCTTTCCAGTTTGTAAGGTACGCAAGATTACTGTTTGGCTCAGCTCCTAATCCCTTGATACCGGCCTCATACAGTCATAATATTATCATACATGGAAGACAAATGGTTTGTAAAATGCATGATATCCTGGCTAAAGTAGTACAGTTAACAATAACAATAGATTTAAGTGCAGCTTAACTACTGCTAAACTATGGTAACCATTAAACTGTTAACTCTGACCATGGGAGTAAGCTCTAAAATTGCATAACAAAATAAAACATATACTGTGCACTTGTATGCAGTGATTTTCTCCTTACTCGGGTGATTTTACCCTTCTGTCAGGAGTAGAGAGGTCAATATGGTTAGAGGATAGGCTATAGTGATGAATGAGGTCAAATACAGTAGAGCCAGGCATAGAAATTAAGAGATAGTCACCCAAGATTGGGAAACTGGAGGACACAGGAGGGAAAGGAAGAATACAAAGAAGTGGTCAGAAAGGGCAAAGACAATATTAACTCACCTGTAAGTTTAAATTCATGAAGTAGTCCAGCAAAGATAAAAAGTGAGTCTATATATATGAGAATAAAAAAGCTAAGAAAACTAAACACTGAAAAAAAGAAGGGAAAAAGAGAAAGAGACCAAAAATGAACCAAAGAACTAATGAAAAAAGAGATGAGAGAAAGAGAGGAGAGAAATATAGAAAAAGAAAAAATAAAAATCTCAAATAGAAAAATAACTACTGAATACAGAGGAAAACAAGATGACATCCAGTCAGACAGGAGAGGGATGTCCAATCAGACAAACAAGGGAGAATGAAAGCAGTAAAATACGTCTGGTGCTCACAGTTCTGTGATAGTGTCCATGTATAATCCCAGAAATGTGTTGGGTATTGAGCTGATCTTGGCCTCTGATGTGGGGCCTGGGACTGGACTGCTGCTGGAGTTATCTGGAGTTCAACCACTGGCTCCTCGTTGCTACATCAGACACTTCCACACTGCTGCTCTCCCTAATTACTCTGCCTTCCAAGGTTGTGTGCGCACCCATACATACGGGACCTGGCTTTTGTTCTGTGTCTCAGGTCTTGGGGTTTCTGTCAGTCTACTGAATAAAGGGGTGTTTCCTCAAACTCTTCTCAAAGACACTTCTGTGCCTGAGACAATGGAGGAAGCTCAGAGCATGGACTTACACTGTGCTAGCAGGCATTAGCTGTATAAATTATTTTGGCATATTCTTCTCTATATTTTCTTGGTCATTTGGAATAATACCTAAGTTACCTCTTGTTTGAAAGTTTTGTAAGACTTATACCTAAGGTGATGGAACAGATGTTTATCACAGAAGGTTTTGGAATTCTATTTCAAATACTTCAATTATTATAGATTAATTCATACTGTCCATTTATTCTTAAAATTTTTATTTTATCAAACTTACAGGATTATAGCACAAATACCATTGGATATAATAATTATCTAACTGGATCTGTTTTTCTTTGGACATCCCTGTTTCTACTTAATTGGTCTTTTTCAAATTTTGTATATATTTTTTTGCCTTTTAAAAATATTTTTGAATGTGTCTCATTTTCTGGATCATTAGTTTTTGCTATTATCTTTATGGTTTTCTACCCTCTTTGGGGCATTGGGGAGCTTACTTACTGTAATTTTTCTCAGTGCATAACTCATTTATTTCTAGCACTGTATTTATTTCTCAAGTTGTGTTATGTATTGATTTTATTGTTATTTTGTCCTAAGTATTAAGTTTCATTGATGTTTCTTTTGACACGTGAATTTCTCATGTGTGTATGTGCATATTCATGTTTGATTTTTCCAAAGAAAAATCCTACTTTTTATAATTTTGCTGTTGGTTTCTGCATTGTTGGGAGAGTAAAGGCATTGCACATTAAATTCCACTTTCTTTTTTTAAAATTTTAAATATAGAAGAATACAAACTCGAATACCACAAAAACAATAAAGAAATACACAAATTATGAGGAAGATAGTAGGGGATTGACATTGAAAGCTGTTTTACATAATATCATCTTCATATTTGTTACTCAGTTATCTCAAAAACAATGAAGGAAATACACAATCATACAGAAGATAGTAGGGGATTAACAATGGCTGTTGTATTACATAATGTTATCTTCACATTTCTTAGTTATAAATCAGTATAATGCATAAATGATAAAGTAAACACAGAATTATAGAGCAGATACTGGGGAATTAAAAATGGATGCTGTATTACAAAATGAGATCTTCACTATTGTTATTCAGTTATACCAATGATGGCACGTTTGATTAATCATAAAGTTTTCTCTACTCTCATCTCCATTGTTCTCCCACCTAATCAATCCTCTTCCCTCTGAAAGTAACTGTACTTTTTTGTTTATTTACTCCCTTGGGCTCTCACATTGGGAAGAGACATGGCTGCTTCAAATTATGCTATAACAAACATGGGTGCACTCAAATTACTATGACACTAGGTGGAAAAGCACCCATCCTCAAAAATGGTACATAGGCAGGGAACCAAATACACTATAGTCATACCCGATTGATAAGCCCTTGAGGCCTTTGGGAGTCCAGTCCAATCCGAGGGTTCATGCTACAGACTACCAGGCCCCACCTAAACGAGGCACTCGTGGGGACTCAGACCAATTCGCAGGGTCACCCCCCACAGACCACCAGGTTCTACCAAAAAAAGGCATTCCTGGGAGCTCAGTCGAATTCTCAGGGTTGTCCCCACAGACTCCTGGGTTCTGCCCCAATGAGGCACTCCTGGGAGCCCAGTAAAGTCCTCGGAGGCTGGACTCTGCCCCAGCGAGGTGCTCCCAGGGATCTGGTTGTGTTCTCGGGGTCACCCTCGAGGACTACTGGGCTCTGCCCCAGTGAGGCTTTCCTGGGGACCCAATCCAGTCTGCAGGGTTGCCCCCACAGACTGCTGGACCCCAATGAGGTGCTTCTGGAAGCCCAGTTGAATTCTCGGGGTCATGCCAAGCACTGCTGGGCTCCACTCTAGCAAGACGCTCCTGGGGATCCAATCCAGTCCATGGTGTTACCCTCACAGAACCCTGGACTCCGTCCCAACAAGGCACTCCTAGGGGCCCAGTCAAGTCCGTGGGGTCACCCCCGAGGACCTCTGGGCTCCGCCCCAGCGAGGCACTCCCGGGAAACTGAGCCAGTCTGCGGGTGGCACCTGCAGACCTCTGGGTTCTGCCCCAATGAGGCACTCCTAGGGGTCCAGTCAAGTCCTCAGGGTCAGCCCCGAGGAGTGCCGGCCTCTGCCCTGCACCTATGAGGTGCTCCTGTGTGCCCAGTCGAGACCTTGGGGTCACCCCCTGCAGACATCTGGGCTCCAATTCAATGAGGCACTCCTGGGGTCTCAGACTAATTGATCTCCAGTGCTGTTGCTCCCATCCCTTACAACTGGGCATTGGGTGCACTTACGATGCTGGCACAAGTGGCGTGAGGTCGCCCCCACCAGTGCTCACCAAAGTAGTCCAGGGTGTGTGCTAAGTTTAGTTATTAGTTCTAGGAGAGAATTGGAGGATTTTCTCAGGTCTGCTGTGTAGAGTCTGTTGTCTCTTGGACTCCAGGACTGCTGCTTTTCGTGTAATTTGTTGCTATGGGTTTATCCAAGGTTCATATATGCAAGCAGTATAAAGTCCCTCTTGGTGCTCATATTAGTAGTTTAGGGTGAGTCCTGAAGCCCATGGACTCATCTTGTTTCTGTCGGGAACACATGTTGAGCGTGTGGGTCACCAAGATGCAAGGTGCTGAGAAAGGGAGTTCAGGGTGGGAGCTGAAGCCCAGTAACTTAGCTCATGCTTCCTGCTTGGTGTTGGAGTGAGAAGGGTTTGGGGCCGTGTGGTCCACCTCCATCTGCAGCTCTCTCTTGCTGTTGTACTCCAGTTCCCCTTTGTTCTTTGGCTGGATCCCTGAGAATTGCTGTGTCCCTGGCATCCGTGCCATTGCTCTCTGCTGCTCTCTGTTGGTAGTTTCTCACACAGTGGAGAGGTAAGAGGCCACAGCCTCCGGTCAGGCATAGAGGTGGGTGTGGTGGGCTGTGTACTGTTTGCTTTAACTCCACCATGCTTCAAGGTGCTGATTAGAAAGGTTGCTGCAGAGTGGGCATGCTGCTTTAAATGGCTGTTGTAACTTTTTATCCTCACACTGGGTTTCGACAACACCTCCTATCTGCTGCTGCCTCTTTTCCATGCTGTGCCTTCTCCATTCTGGCTTCTGCCCAGTTCTCGGAACTCCGCTCTCCCCTGGCCGAGTTGGGAGGCTCCTGTGAGCACAGGCCTCTGAAGCTGAAGCTGTGAGTGCTGTAATGAGGGATTGGCTGAGGGTGTGTATGGAGCAGTGGCTTCCTCCTTCTCCACTTTCTCTTCCTCTAACTGCACCATGGCAGCCCTCCAAGATTTTCCTCCAGGAGAGATCTTGTTTGCTCTTTCTGAGGGCTTCAATTCTCATTTCAGATCCTTTCTGGGTCCAGGGCATCCACTTCTCTCCCTCTTATCTCTCTTATGTTGCTATATTCCAGTGTCTGGGTGGTGACCCTCTAGGAGGATCTTACTCTGCTGCTTACCCTGCTCACCATCTTCATTGTCAAGTCTCACTTTCTTATCTTAATTTTTGTTTTGTTTTTATTTGTTGATTTTATTTAGGGCTAGCTTTATTAATTGTTAACAAAATTATGACATTTTCATGGATATATTCACCAGTATAATTTGTCACATCTTAATTATTCAAATATTTTATGAAAAAAGATGTAGTTTTTACTTTTGAGACTGTCAATGAACAAAACTAATGACCAAAAAACAAATTAAGCAATGATTTTCTTACTTTTCTCTTTTCTTAGATGAAATACCTGACACTCACAGTTAAAGGAGGAAAGGTTTATTTTGAACCATTGTGCAGAGGATTCAGTACATACATGCTGAGAAACAGTTCTTGGAAAGCAGAAGGCAGCAAGCAAGAGACAACAGCAGCTTCCTGCTATTCTGTCTACGCTACCCTGCTTCAGCCAGGGTGCCAAACCAATCAGTGGACTAATTTAGTAATCACCTCTTAATCCCAACACCACACATTCTAGACCCCTAAAAGAACCTCACCTATGACTGTATGGATTTTCTGGAGGGCATCTAAGAACAAGCCATAATAGATAATGTTGAGAATAGAGATTTTCTAATACTGTAGATTGCTTACTACATTTCAAATGTTCTACATACATTGGTGCACTTATTTCTTTAAAAAAGATACCTCAAAGACAGATATTACCACTTTATCAATAATAACTAATTGACTCATAGTCACAAAGGTAGGAGACTTACTAATTAAATCTATATTTACTAACTTTCTAAAGCACTATCTACTATTGGGCAATTACTCCAAATTGGTCCCCTGATTTCTAGCCTAAACCAATTGATTATATTCTTCATTGATCTGTAAACAATTAAAAGCACACAGAAATGTAAATATAATTTAGAAAAGGCAAAAATAATGAGATGACTTGATGGTTAAAAACTCTCTGTTAAGTAAGCTTAGAATCAAAGTTCTGAAAGAATAAAATTTGAATTTGGGAAAAAAGACATGGTGCAAAATTAAGATAAATTAGTCTATAGTATAACATGTTTAAAAGGTAACTTTTTAAGATCAAACTCATTTCTAGCAAAATTTTATAAAATTTTGAAAAATAACTGTCTATATTGTAATTTTACTGTCTATGGTAATATAGAAGAGGGTGTGAATCAATAGAGCAATATAGTAAAACCTTTAACATTTAATATACATTTTCACTGTGCTGTTGTAGTGGCTTCATATATTTAAAAAACTAGAAAGATTATTTAATGTAGCTGAAACTGTAAAATGCTAAATATAAGAATTTGTTTTGGCATTCATCACTTGTCACTTTGTCCTAGTCCTCTAAGTTATGGTTAGTAAAAGAATTCCTTTTTCTAGGTTTTTATTTATATTTTAAAGAGGTATTTTTAAAATTCTTACAACTTTAATACAAAATGAGGCTTATCACCCTCAGGCATTCAGCAAGGCTATACTGAAAGAAATCTTAGTTTTTATTTATTTCCTTTGTGATCATCTATCATTTTCACAGATCAAAAATTCATATATTGTTCAATAATTTGCCTTTTATTCTATAACCAGTTATGGTTCAATCAGTGAAAGTGTAGGTCATGCCAGTTTCCATCTGAGTATTATACTGTGGTGCCATCAAATGTCCTGTGGCACTGCTGATAAGTATGGTGAGATCTATAAGTGGAGTCTGAGCTATGAAATCTTGAAGTTGTTATCTGAGTGTTTGAGATAACTGATCCCAAATTGAGTACACCTACCTGAGTTAAGAGACATGTAGTTGCCCTGTTTCCCCTATCCAGTGCTATCTCCTATTGGTTCTATTGGTGATTATCTTAGTTACTTTTCTTGTTGCTGAAACATCATATCCAGCACCCAAATTTAAAGGAGGAAGTGTTTATTTGGCTCACAGTTTGTAGAAGGCTCTATTTGTAGTTGGCTGGCTCAAAGGCAGGGTGGTGTTGCAGAGAAAAATAGTTCATGGCAGGCAGAAAACGGAAAGCTGCAAAGCAGTGAGCACCAAACTCTAAGTGACCACAGCAGCACTCTCTCTGTATTTCATATACTTTCCAGAGCACCTTCCCTTTGGGAGAGTAGCACTCCATACCCAGAGTGGGCCTTCCTATGATCCACTCTCAGAATTAGGACAAAGCAATCAGTGGACTAATTTAGCAATCAAACTCTTGATTCCAGCATCACAATTTAATCCCAGGATCAGACACCCTAAATCCAGTCAACTCTGAAAAATCTTACCTATAAGCATATGAGGCTCTATGGCAATGTGTGGACACGAACCAGTGATATTATTTGTGAGCTGCAGCTCAGTTCAGGATTACCCTTTGGTACTACTGTTGCTTGCTTTCTCTGGTATGCCTTCATAAAATACTCTTATCAACCAGGAAATGTAAAAAACCAGTATATCTTTAGAATCATCCTCTTAGTTTGTAATCAGTGCACATCCTTACCAACTTGACAATTTTAGGTGGGTATTGAAAGGGACCTTAAATTCAATATGTCTAAATCTGAACACATAGTTCACTCCAAAACATCAATGGTGTTACACAGGCCAGGGCCATATAAACTTTCTGTGTATCTTTCTCCATTACCTGATGCCTACTTTCCTTATTAGAATATAATGTGCATAGGGCAAAAGCTACTTCTGAATTGCTTAATATTACATTAGCCCCAATCAAATTTCTTGGTCTATGGTCAGATATGCTGAAAATAACCATAGAATACATTTTTAATATCATAGCTTTTATAGCCAGACCATTCCTGGTCAAAATCTAGCTCTGAGACTTATTCATAAAGTGAATTACCATTTCCCATCTATTTTTCTGGACTGTAAAATATGTAAAAAATTTAGATACCTCATGGGATTCTCATAAGATTTAAATTAGAAAATACACATTAAATGTTCAGCACTCAGTAAGTGTTGGTTATAAGACGGAAAACTCACAAAAGTTTGGGGACTCTTCACTGAATGTGGTTTGTTTATTTCCATAATAGAACGTCTTAAAATACTGAAAAATTCCTTTAATTTCTCACTGTTTTTTTCGTGAAAAATCTAATATATTCGTGTTAATTGTTTTAGTCATTTAGAAAGAAGGACATATATTTATTAATGTGGAAAATTGATTGCAAATAAATGTGTTCTTTGTAAGTATATAGCTCAAAGCTGTCATTTTTATTTTATAACATTATATGCTCTCATTGAGAAATGGAGCACTAATTTTATTTGCTACCAGTATAAAGATGGATTTTATAAGTGAATATTTAATATTAACTAATATCCTAAAGTAAAAATAGAAAGATATGAGGAAAGGATTTATTATAAATCAGAAATTGTCTTGATGCATGGGTCACACTTTCAAATGTAAGATGATTCAAAAATCATTACCACACTGGAGGAAAGACAGACTCTTTAACAAACCTGGTTATTCCCATGCAGAAGCTTGGTCCTAGACCATACCTTTCACTGTGATTTGGACTGAAGTAAACATGAATGAAATAGCTAAATACTAAAGCATAAAAACTTAATCTGCCTAAAGATAAAACAGGTAAAACTCTTGAAGACATAGGCATAAGCAGAGAGTTTTTGAACAGAATCCCAATTACCCAAGGAAAAAATACCAAGAATCAAAAAATGCGATCACTTCAAATTGTGACACTTCTTACATGTGGGTCCAATTTATTTCACTTATGAGTATGGTCTCTAGTTGCATCCACTTACCTGTAAAAGCCTCGAGTTTATTTCTTTTTATAGCTAAGTAATACTCCATTGTATAAAAATACCACATCTTTTTTATCCATTCCTCATCATATTGTCTCCCTAATGTAAGAACATGAAATAGTAAATAAAACCCAAAATGTCCACCAGATAAAATGAAAGGAAAAGAAATTACACAAAGGAAAAGGGAAAGAAGAAAAAGAAAGTACTAAGGCTGTGTATATGTACACACACACACACACACACACACACACACACACACAGATGTTAGGTAGATAGATAGATAGATAGAATAACTTATTTTGGCCAGTTTTGCATGCTTGTGTCTGGTAATCTGAGCAACTGATGTGAAGACAACAATATGCAATATGACAACTTTTGGTGACTTCCTATCATCCTGTCTAGTGAAACTCTGTATTGTCTTTAATTTTTAAAAAAAGAATTGTTGCTTTCTTATTCACTTTAATGGTTTCATCAGTCTTCCAGTCTTGAACCTGAGCAACTTTGTTGAAGATACCAATATGTCGTATAACAACCACTGTTAATTACTATCACTTGGTTTGAAACCTTGCGTCATTTTTAACATCCTTGCTTTGTTTTCTTGATTTTTGCTATTTTCTTTTTTACTGCTTCACAGTAAAGGAAACCATAAGAGTAAAGAGACAAACTATAGAATGGAAAAATATTTTGCCAACTATTCTATCTTAGTTAATTTTCTCATTGTTAAGACAAATGAGACAATTGTTATCCAACTCCCAAAGTCAAAAGTGGAAAGGTTCATTGAGGTCACAGTTTATAGAGGTTTCAGTCCATAATCAGCTGGCTCTGAGGCAAGGTGGCATGGCAGAGGGAAAACAACTTCTGGCAGCAGAAGATACAAAAGAAAAATAGCGAAAGGGTGGAGCAAACCTCCCTTATATCTAGGCTACCCGTACTAGGGCAGGTATAGCACTCATATCCCAATCCCAGCACAAGAAAATGAACTAACTCTAGATTTAGTTACCTCTGAAAATCCTGTGGCTCTATGAGGCTCCATGAGGCTTTGCGGGAACATCCAGACATAAACAATAACATGGCACCCTTGGCTCCCCTCCCCCAAAGACTTATGCACATCCACTTATATAAAAATCATTTACTCCATCTCTAAGAGTTGTTGAAGTCCTAACAGCTTCAGCATTACCGAAAAGTCCAAATTCCAAGTCTCTTCTGAGATTTAAAGCAAATTCTTAGCTGTGAATCCCTGTAGAAATGAAAAATTAAATACTTTTATTATTCAATGTCACAAAACAGGCATTTCCACTTCAAAAGTCACACACTGGACCATATAAAGGATTGGGATGTATTTTTTTTCTGTTTTTTTGAGGCAGGGTCTCGCTATGTAGTTCAGGCTGGCCTTGAGCTCACTTTGTAGCTCAGGCTGCTCTGGAACTCACAATGATCTTCCTGCCTCAGCCTCTCAAGTGCTGGGATTGCAGGCATGAGCCACCATGCTAGCCAAAGGATTGGGTTGTGAGCAAGTTAAAAATTGAGCTGGGCAAATATTAAGTTCTATAGTTCCACATTGAGCATCTGAGGCAATCTGTGGCAATTTGTGAGCTCAAAAGAGCTTAGGTGGCTCTGCCCCTATGGCACTTCCAGTGGCTGTAGCTCCCACAGCTTCTTTCTTAGGCCTGTTTGTCCCCTTTTTGCCATCTTCCTGAGATGATCCACTTTCCTGGATTTTCCAAACTTCTGGGATCTCCACTGAACCTTTGGTTTCAGCCTCACAGTGTCACACACTGCCCTCTCAAGGTCACACTGCCTGACATCCCAGGCCTTCTGAAATTGGGGTGGAGGCTTTCTTAAACCCACAACTCTTGCACTCTGCATGCACCTAAAACTTCATCCAGTGGATGATGCCAAGGTCTGCTGCCAGCAGAAACAGTACCCAGGCTTCCCTCTGTCTTCATTGTAAGGGTCAAGTGCCTGTATTGCTGAGTGCTCTGAATCAATCCTGAGGAACAAAGTCTCTATGATGCCACTTTTCTTAAACATGGTATGGTCACTGCCATTCTGGCACATGGTGTTCTGGAAATTTCTTCTCAAAGCATAATCTTTCACTTTTGCAGTTTTAAGCCTGCAAAAGGTAGAGTCCTGTTGCTTCTTCTGATGACCTCAGGCCATCTTTTGTATTCTTTTGGTCTTTCTCAACAACCACAATCTCCTCTGCTCTATCTTTACAGTCCATAGCTTTACTGAAGCTGCCCTTCTGGCCAAACTCACGACATTCCAAGTTTGTTGGGCTCTTTGCTCTTGATCTTCAACATTAGCTTGGCTAAAAGTCACCAACAATAGCCATGCCACTATCTCAACATTAGACTGCCTTGAAATTTCTACTTCCAGATGAATCAGTCCACTATCTTTAATCTTAGCCCCAGACAAAGTCATTATACACAGAAAAATGCAGACAAACTTTCTATCAAGCCATAACACACATCATGTGGAGTTTAACAGGCAATGCAGTCCTTCCACCAGAAACTTTGTGAGCCTGGATGTGACTGGCAGGATTTCTGCAGTCAAATGCTCTACCACTGAGCTATACCCCCACTTGACAGGATTTCTATCAGTCTTCTGACCCTCTAAGCTCTGACAATACTCTCATAAACAGAACAGCCTAAGGTGTTCTTGCTCTCTTTTTTCAGCTGGCATCTCTGAAACTTTCCAACATGGTCAGGTATAGTCACAGCAATAACCCCACTCTTGGTACCAAATTCTGTCTTAGTTACTTTGCTCATTGCTGAGACAAAATCCAAAACTCAAAAGGGAAAATGTTTATTTAGCTGACAGTTTATAGAGGTTTCAGTCCATAATCAGCTGGCTCCAAGGCAGGGTGGTGTGGTAGATTGGCAATAGTTCATGGCAGCAGAAAATACAAAAGCAACAAGAACAAAAGGGAAGAGCCATCCTCTTTCTTCCCTTATACTATATGCAGGCTAACCACCCTAGTGGGGGTGTATCACTCATACCAAAATCCCAGCACTAGACAATGAATCAGACACAATCTCTAGTTTCTGCTGACTCTCAAAAGCCCACTCCTATGACCACACGAGGCTTTGCAGGGAATCCAGACAAATACCATAAAATATTCCTTTAATAGCTAATATCTAGAATATATAGAGAACTTCAAAATTGGACTCAGGGGCGAGGGATATAGCTCAGCAACACACTGCCTGCCTGGCAAGTGCAAGTTGTGATTTAAATTTCTGCTACAAAAAAAATGTAATTTGGAAATAAAAGACCAAGTCAAAAACTGGGAACTGCAATGAACAGATATTTCTCAGAAGAAGGGACACAAATGGCCAATAAATACAAGAAAAATACTCAAAATCACTGGCCATTAGAAAAATGCAGAGAGGAGAGAACCAGTCATACCCCATCTATTTCCTGGGGACACTAGAGCAGGTGACATATAATCTCCCTAATGAAAATAGATGCAAAGATACACAGTAAA
This sequence comes from Dinomys branickii, assembly GCA_004027595.1. Lineage (NCBI taxonomy): Eukaryota > Metazoa > Chordata > Mammalia > Rodentia > Dinomyidae > Dinomys > Dinomys branickii. The sequence continues at coordinate 59,508 of PVLD010004241.1, read as the reverse complement.
ATACTAGCGAATAGAACACAGCAAAACTTCAGGAAAATCATACACCGGGACCAAGTGGTATTCATTCTAGGAATGCAGGGGTGGTTCAATACACACAGCTCAATAAATGTTATACACCATATCAATAGAGCCAAAGACAAAAATCATTTGACCATTGCAATAGATGCAGAAAAAACTTCTGATAAATTGCAACACTCATTCATGATAAAAAAACCCTATGGAAAATAGGAATAGATGGTCCTTAACTCAATGTGATCAACGTCATCTGTGACAAAACAACAACCAACATTACACTAAATGGACAAAAAAACTAAAAGGTTTCACTTTAATATTAGGAACAAGACAAAGAGGTTCACTGTCATAACTCATATTCAACATAGTTCTGGAAACATTAGCCAGAGCAATTAGACAAGAGAGAGAGAAATAAAAGGAATAAAGATAGGAAAGGAAGAAGTGAAATTATCATTATTTGCAGATGACATGATACTCTACAAGGAAGGCTGCAAAAATTCCACTGGAAGACTCCTTGAATTAATCAACAAATTCAATAGTGTAGCGGGATACAAAGTCAACACTCAAAAATCAATAGCATTCCTATACACAAACAACAAAATGTCTGAGAGACAAATTGAGGAAACCATACCTTCACAATGGCATCCAAGAAATTAAAATATTTAGGAATCAATCTAACAAAGGAAGCAAAAGATCTATTCAATGAAAACTACAGTACTCTGCAAAAAGAGATAGAAGACGATTTCAGTAAATGGAAAAATATTCCTTGCTCATGGATAGGAAGAACCAACTTTGTGAAAATGGCCATACTACCAAAATTGCTGTACAGATTCAATGCAATTCCCATTAAAATACCACTAGCATACCTTACAGATCTAGAGAAAGCATTCCTAAAATTCATCTAGAACCAGAAGAGATTCAGAACAGCAAAAGCAATCCTGGGCAACAAGGACAAGTCAGGTGGAATCACAATCCCTGACCTGAAACTATACTACAGAGCTACTATAATAAAGTCAACATGGTATGGCCTAAAAAACAGACCTGAGGATCAACATAACAGACTGGAAGAAACAGCCACAACTACAAACACTCTCAAGCACCAGATCTTTGACAAAGGGGCCAAACAAGCTCACTGGAAGAGAGATAGCCTCTTTAATAAATGGTGCTGGAATAACTGGCTTGCTACTTGCTGAAGGTTGCAAATTGACCCAAGTCTATCACCATGCACCAAACTCAAGTTAAAATGGATCACAGATCTCAATATTAAAACAGAAACATTAAATCTACTGGAAGGAAAGTAGGTAAAGTCTTGAAGACATAGGGGTAGGCAGAGAGTTCATGAACAAAAGCCGAAGTACACAGGAAATACTTCAAAAAATAACCTGGCATCTCATTATACTGCAAAGTTTTTGCACATCTAAAGAAATCACCAGCAGAGTAAAGAGAAAACCCACAAATTGGGAAAAAATTTTGGCAGATTGTCCTTGGACAAAGGACTCCTATCTAAAACATAAAGAATTAAAAAAAAAATCACCCCCCCAAATTCAAGGACCCAATCCAAAAATGGGCATCTGAGATGAATACACACTTCTCAGATAAAGAAATATAAATGACAATTAAATACACGAGAAAATATTCAACATTATTAGTCATTTGAGAAATGCAAATTAAAACAACATTGAAATTTCATCTCATCCCAGTAAGAATTGTTATCACTAAGAAATCAACCAAAAACAAATGCTGATGAGTCTGTGGAGAAATAGGAACTCTTCTCCACTGCTGGTGAGAATGCAGACTGGTGAAACCACTGTGGAAATCAGTTTGGAGATTTCTCAGCAAACTAGGTCTTGAGGTCCCATTCAACCCAGCTATTCCACTACTGAGTATTTTTGCAGAAGATCTGAAAATATCATATCACAGCAATATATGTGCACACATGTTCATAGCAGTGCAGTTTGTAATAGCTAAATCATAGAACCAACTCAAATGTCCATTCACTGAGGAATGGATAAAAAATTTGTGGTATTTTTATATAATGGAATATTACTCAGTTATAAAGAAAGATAAACTTGAGGCTTTTATGGGTAAATGGTCACAACTAGAGAGCATAGTCAAAAGTGAAATAAATCAGACCTGCATGAGTAAACAATGTCTGATTAGTGTAAGAATGTGAACAAGTGAATAAAATTAGGAGGTATGGTAGACATTGTGAAATGAAAGGAAACGGCTCAAAAGCAAAGAGTAACTGGGATGAGGGAAAAGAGAAAAGAAAGAAGGGGGTATATATATATATATATATATATATATATATATAATGTGTATATATATATGTTGTGTATACACACACACACACACACACACACACACATATATATATATACAGGATAGCTAACTTAGTTGTACTACTGACTTCTATTGCTTTATTAAAAGAAGCAGTTAATATTTAATTGTTTGATCAGTCTTACATGCCTCTATTTGTTTTCCTGGGAAACCACTTTGAAGATATCAATATGTAATACAACAACCATTGTTAATTTCCTATCACCTTGTCTGAAATTAAGAATTATTTGTATTGTTTTTGTGTTATTTTATAAATGTATGTGTGTTTGTTAATATGTTTTCATTCTTTTATTTTTAAAATAAAAAAATAAAAATGCATGGAGATACCATCTTACTATAGAACAGATGGTGTTCATCAAGAACTTAGACAATAAAATATGCTGACAAAGCTGTAAGTGAGAAGGAACATTTGCACATTGTTGCTGGGAGTATAAACTAGTAAAACCACTAGTAGAAATTAATATGGAGATTTCTTTAAAAATTAAAGCAAAAATTTCCATTTGGTCCAGCAATTTCCCTACTATCTTCTCAAAAGAGTAAAAACATCATAACACACTGGTATTTGCATACACATGTTCATAACAACATAATTCACAGTAGCCTGAACTTAGAAGCTGAAGCTGCCCATATGTCCATCAACAGATGAATAGAAAAATGAAATGTGATATTCATACATCATCTTAATTACTTTTCTTACTGCTAAGACAAAATATCTGACACCCACAAGTTAAAGGAGGAAAGGTGTATTTGGGGAGATTCCCATCCACAGCTGGCTGGTTGTCAGGTGGCACGGCGTGGCAGAGAGTCATTGCAGAGGAGAAACAGTCCATGACAAAGCAGGTAGAAGACAGCAAGCAGCAAACAGTAGCAGGAGCAAACCTGCTTTGTATCTGTCCCTTCCTATTTCCTCCAGGCTATAAGCCTACTGATTGATGCTGCCCATACTCAGGATGGGGATTTTATTGTCTACAACTTTAGTCCAGGATCACAACCTTCATCTACATTCACAGTGCCTAAATCCAAACAACTTTGAATGGCCCCACATGAGGCTTTGAGTGGGACATATATATGCAAGTCAGAACATATGCAATAGAGTATTACTCTCCCAAGAAGAAGGATAAACTTGAATCATTTGTAGGAAAATCAATACACCTTGAGACTATAATGTTAAGTGAAGTAAATATATGTACAAGCTTAAATGTCACATGATTTTTCTTATTTGAGAAGCCTAAAATATAAATGAAGATCAGAGGAAAAGAGAATTAAAAATTCAGAAAGATCATAAGACACTAAGCCTGTAAACTGGGGTCTGGCCACGTCTTTCACCTGAGTATTGCACCTCCTACCACCTCCATCCTTAGGAAGTGCACTATTAAGCAAGTCACACATTTCATCTTTAATCCCTAAATGCTTTGTAGTCCAACATAACTTTCCAGATGGGTAGCAGGACAGATAGTAGGAATACGTATCCTGCATGACCCATCTGAGGATACCCTGAAAAAACTGCATACTCTCAACCACTGAGAATGGCGCTCTTCTATCTTCTGTATATTCTCCCTGAGTGCATGGTTTAAAAGTTGTGCTTAATAAACTTGTAGTGCATCTCAAAAAATTATCATTCAATCTATTTGTAGTAAAGTTTGCCCAATTCTGTATCATATTTCATAATCATGTTAAGCTAAATTTTTGTAATTACAATTCAAAAATATGAATTAATGGTGTTTTTTATTACTTTTTCAGAACTTGTATGAAATAAAATGTAAATAGAAAGTTAATATAAATTTAATTTCTAAAATACAAGACACAGATCATACATATCATATAAGTGCTTAACCTGCCAGGTACTTGATCACATTGTATGTTAGTTTGCCTCTATTTACAATGGCGAAAACTGAAATCCTAAGAATATATTAAAATAAAAGAATGAATTCTGAATATTTAATTCTGAATATTTAAATATATGTGTCAAGATGGTGACAGGGTAAGCAGCAGAGCAACATCCTCCTGGAGGATCAGCACCCAGACACTGGAATATAGCAACATGAGAAAGACAAGAAGGTGCAAAATGGGTCCCCTGGACCCAGAAAAGATCTGATATGAGAATTGAAGCCCTCAGAAAGAGCAAACAGGACCTCTCCTGAAGGAAAAGCTCAAAGGGCCACCATGGCGCAGTTAGAGCAAGAGGAGGTGGAGAAGGAGGGAGTCACCACTCCATACACACCCTCGGCCCGCTCCCTCATTCCAGCATTCATAGCTTCAGCTTCAGAGGTCCCTGTTCAGGGAAGCCTCCTGACTTGGACAAGGTAGAGCAGAGTTCCGAGAGCTGGTCTAAAACCAGAGCAGAGAAAGTGCAGCCCGGAAAAGAAGCAATGGTGGCTGGGAGGTGTGGTCAAATTCAGTGTGAGGATGACAAGTTACAACAGCCACTAAAACAGAATTCCTACTCTGCAACAACCTTTCTAATCAGTGCCTGGAGGCAAGGCAGAGTCAAAGCAACCAGTACACCGCACCCACCTCCATGCCTGCCCTAAGGCTGTGACCTCCTACCTCTCCACTGTGTGAGCAACTACCAGCAGAGAGCAGCAGAGAGCAGTGACAGCGACCCCAGGGCCACAGCAATTCCCAGGGATTCAGCCAAAGAACAAACAGGAACTGCAGCACAACAGTCAAAGAGAGCTGCAGATGGAGGTGGACCACATAGCCCCACACTCTTCTCACTCCAACACCAAGCCGGAAGCACGAGCCGAGTTACCGGGCTTCAGCTCCCACCGTGAACTCCCTCTGTGAGCACCTTGAGTCTCGGGGACCTGAGCACTCAACAAGTGTTCCGGACAGCAATGGGCTGAGTCCACGGGCTTCAGGACCCAACCTAAACTACTAATATGAGCACCAAGAGGGAGTTCACACTGCTTGAATATAAGAACCTTGTATGAACTCATAGCATGAAACTACAAGAAAAGCAGCAATCCTGAAGTCTAAGGGACATCATACTCTACACAGCAGACCCAAGAAAATCCTCCAATTCTCTCCTAGAACTAATAACTATAGTTAGCACACACTCTTGACTATCACAGTGAGCACAGGTAGGGGAGACCTCATGCCACTTGTGCCCAGTATCATAAGTGCACCCAATGCCAAGCTGCAAGGGGTGGGAAGTGGCAACACTGGAGATTGAGAGGTGGGAGGAGGCAAAGACCTGGAACCAGGGTGCAGACCCAGTTCTCTGGCTGGGTGGGGAGCCTCCAAAGAGTCATAGGAGGCCTGCAGGGAGACACTAGTGGCCTATAAGGGGAGCCTGGGGGCCTTGACAGGGAACTCAGTAGCCTGAGAGGGAAGGAGCTCCCTCCAGGCAACATGAGAATCCTGAAGATCTGGACCGGGCCTCTGGCAGCATGGTGTTGGGGTGGACCCAGGCAGTCTGCAGGAGCAACTCCCGAGGACTTGACCAGGTCCCCGGGAGTGACCCCCTGGGTTGGAGTCCGGTGGTCTGCAGGGGCAACTCCGTGTACTTGACTGGGCCACCAGGAGTGCCTCGATGCGGCGGCACCCGGTGGTCTACAGGGGCCACCCTGAGGATTCGTCTGGGCCTCTGGATACTCTGTATTGAGGCAGAGCCTGGCAATTCACTGGGTAACCCCACCTACTCAACTGGATCCCTGATGGCCTTGCAGGCTTGTCAATGGTGACTTGACCTTAGTGAACCAAGTTCCCTGCTTATCTATTGTCTTTGAGGATGGGTGCTTTTCTACCTCCTGCCATAGCAATTTGTGTACACTCATCTTTGTTACAGCATAATTTGAAGCAGCCATGTCTCTTCCCAATGTGAGAGTCCGAGGGAGTAAACCAAAAAGTACAGTTATTACCAGAGGGAAGAGGACTGATAGGGTGGTAGAACAATGGAGATGAGGGTGGAGAAAATTGATTAATCGAATGAGCCATCATTTGTGTAACAGTAATAAAGACGAAGGTAACATTATGTAACACAGCATCCAGTGTTAATTCCCTACTATCTTCTATATAATTTCATATTTCTGTATAACCGAGTAACAAAGCTGAAGATAACATTATATAGTACAGCATCCAGTGTTAATTCCCTACTATCTTCTCTATAATTTGGTATTTCCTTTATTGTTTTTAAGTTAACAAATGCAAAGATAACATCATGTAATATAGCATCCAGTGCTAATTCCCTACTATGTTTTCTGTAATTTTGTATTTTCTGTATTGTTTTTGTGTTATTCTGGTTTATATGTCCGCATTCTTTTGTCTTTAAAATTAAAAAAAATTAAATGTATGTGTTAAAACACCTCTCATTAAAACATTTCTCTTATTTTCATAAATGGAGATGTTTTCTTTCAAATAATTCAGTGATTGTATTTTTTGATTAATTCTTCTTATGTTAGGCAGAACTAATTCTCCCTCTCATAACTGTAGAATGACCAACATATAGATGATTAACTTACAAAAGAAAAGAATAAACTTTGCCCAAGAATATTGAAAAATAAACTAAAAGAATCAATTCAAGCTTTGCAAAGTTACTCTACATTATAAAATTGGGGTTCCAACAAGCTAATCATTGGAACTGTAGTTGCTTACCCTAGAAATATCCTTCAAATCATCAAATATTATCAACTAGTAGAGAATTCATTCTATGATTTTTTCCTCTTTTGTGAATAAGAATTATGAGGTTCCAGCAAGTATCTTTCAACATGAAAGAGAAGGAAAATTCTGAAGGAAACAGAAAACAACATATTTCTAATTAGAATCCTCATAAAGATCTGAAAAAAATGTTCTATGAAACAAAGCAACAGGGTATAAACAGGAAACAATGCCAACATTAGCAATTTGTAAATATTGTGCACCAAGAGATATGTAGACAGGTGAGAGAACATTACAGTGCTAAAGAAAACATTCTTTAGTGCTACTTGGGAAAGTATGGTAAGATCAACAGTATTCAGGAGCATCGTAATAAGCAGGAGAATTCTGCATTGGAGAGTCAGTGGGATCAGCGGTGAGTCAGCAAGTATTACCAACCTACAGAAAACTCATTTTTATACTAACTTTTTCCTTTTTTTGTAAATATAAATTATCAGGGTTCAGCTAGTGCCTTGCAATATGAAAGAGAAATAAAACTCTGCATAGGCATGTAGAAATTTACACCCAAGAAGCAGAGTCAGGCTGTGAATGAAAAACTACTAAGAGGAGACCATAGGGGTAAGAGAAATTCTGTTAGGCCAGTTCTTTCAAAACTGACTCAACAGAATTTCTATTAAGAACAGGTCATGAATTCTGTCATTATCTAGGCTATGACAGAAAATGAGGAATCAGATTATACAGAAAGACTGATGAGATCTCCAGGGTGGAAGGTTAGGGCTAAAGTGACTCAACATGGTTCACAGTTCACTAAAGTGCACAGAAAAGCTTAGAAAAAAGATTCAGTACCCTAACTGAAGTTTGATCAAGCAGAGAATGTTCGCACATTGCTAGATTCAAAAATTTAACTAAAATGAAAACCACAGAATATCAGGTTGCATTATAGTGTAGATTCAGATGCATGAAAACAGTATATGATCAGAATAAAGAAACAAACAACAAACAATCTTACCAAAGCGGAAAAATAGCAGTGGAGAACTAGAAATCTAAGAATTATATAGATCACAGTATGAGTCTAACATAAGTGTGTTTTGGGAGCCAAGTCAAAAATGGAAGGAGAAAGAAATAATGGGACAGGAGCAACAATTGAAATGAAAACAGCTGCCAATGAAAGGCAAGACATCTATTCACTGGAGTATTGCGAATAAGAGGACAATACATCTCAACATGTCAAAACAAACCTGCCAAAGACAGGAGAGAGCACAAGAGAAAGACACCCGTGCTGTCCTGCCCCATGTCTTCTTTGTCTTTTTTCTCCTCCCCTCTAAATGAACTTTGCCACTTGATTTCTCCCATAACACAATCTCCCATGTTAGGAGAGTCAGCCTGATGACAAAGGTCTGTTTGCTACGGCAGTATCCCTTGATTTTAGTTTCCCATGTTTCTTTTACATGCATAGGTATGCATAGATACATACGTAGACATACATAGATAAACAGGTACAAATACGCAATTGAGAAAATTCAGACATGGTCTTCCATATTTTATTAAAATTTGGATGAGAGAAGTTACTAATAATTTTTCAATCTCTTAATTTCTGTACCAATTCTTATCCTTTACAAGAAAATTAACGATATTTTTCTAATTAGGGAGAAGATTCTGAGCATAAAAATAAGTAGGAAAAAAGAACATGCATTTAATGATGTTACCGTTTGTAGCATTTTTCACCCTGTGTTAGTGAGATTTAATGTTGTTTCACTTAAAGCTCATGGTCTGAAGTTGTAGCATTTGCGCTTTAAGAAAACAAGTCAGGCAACAGGGCAGGGAACTTCTGGTCATCATGGAATCACACTACTTTCATAGAATACTTACTGGATTTTGCTTGAGGGGAAATAAGTCCTATCTTCTTTAGACAATTCCTAGTTGGTTAATTTTTAATTACTTACACTCAACTTAATCTATATTGTAGGTTAGACTCTTTCTGTTCATGACCCTACTATTTTAATGGCATGAATTTACTCATAAAATTTTATATAAACACTACGTATTACCTCTATTTCACTTCTAGACACCTCAACCTGATAATGTGGTATCTAGTACATGTATTGTTATAACTAAACTGCATTTCAGCATCAAAATATGTATAACTTTTGGAGCATTAGTACAATCAAATTGTAATCTTTCTCTGATCTCAGTTGTATAACCGTGAAGCAAATCATTGTTGATACAAAACATGCCAGTATGCTATGCCTAAATTTATTTCAGAATGTTTCCCTGATTGTAATTCTGCTCCACTAGGATATAAAGTTATGAACAGTAGGAATTTTGAGAATTATCAGGGAAGTTACACAGGCTACTGAAGTTATGTTGTTTGGAATTAAGCCAGAGCAGAAGCAATAACATCTGGACAAAAATCCAAAAACCACAGGAGGGCTCCCTCAAAGGAGTAGGTCTTCTTTTGAAATGGTATCTGAGAGTTGCTGTCAGGCACTGCCAGTCTTTGAAGATTATTATAGACAAACTCTGTGGTCTATGTAGCTTCATAAGAATTGTTATTAAAATTTCTTGGGGAGAAATATGTATTATGGAAAATATATTTTGACACTCAACATGGTGGGAAGAACATTAGATTAGAATCAAATTTGGTTTAGAAATTCAATTTTCTTATAGTTAACCCTGCAGTAATAACCCGCCTACAAAGGGAGATCACTATATTCTCCCAGATTTGCTATGAAAATTAACTGACATATTGTATTTATGAGAAAGTAACATGCTTTCTATCAAAATGCTACTGTTCTAAATGTATTAATATCCTTATCAGAGCTCCTCAACACTTAGAGCACACAATTGTAATTGTTTTGGTTTGGGTTGCTTCAAAATCAGAGCTTGCAATAAGGATTTGAGTGTAATTTGTTTTGGAGATATCTCAGGAACCAGAAGCAAAGAGGTGTGGAAAATGAAGCAAGACAATGCTGGTGAGCTCACTACCACTGCAGACATGGGAACTCTTCCTTGCTGGGGACCCCCTGAGAAATCTTATAAACTATGCCTTGGAAAGATCCTAGTGAAAAAGACAGGCTGGGAGTCTATGCATGGCCTTTTATTTATTTTATTTTATTTTATTTTTTTGCTTACTCTTGGCTGCAAAGTTCAGACACATTCTGAGCCATAGCTACATAATGAATGAATGGCTTTTCATGAGTTTGGAGAATACTGCACTGCAAGCAGACGGACAGCGTAATGTGTTTCTGAAGTGAGGTGTCAGTATTTGTGTGGGGCTTCTCACCACGGCTGCATGGAAATTTGGTGAGCCACAGAACATGCCCAGGAAACCTCAAAGGTTTCTAGATTAGGGAACATTTGAGTGTGTGTGTGTGTGTGTGTGTGTGTGTGTGTGTGTGTGGTATGTTTGTTAGACAGTGGAGGTGTTTTTTGCTGCCAATAGTTGCAATGCCTTCATGTTATATTATAAGAGAAAAACCAAGCTGACAGAAACTTTCCCAGAGTTGGGGTGTATTTATACTGTCTTAGTGTACTAACATTGTTTTTTTCATGATGATTAGAAATAAGTTGATTATTAGTAATTTTAAGAAATGTCTAACCTAAGGGAAAGAAAAATAATAAAAGGGTTCCTAAGCACGATTTTTTGAATGATTGCTTTAATATTGTATGCTAATGATTATTTTTAGAGGAACTGGCCAACTTGAAATTTATATAAAAGGAAACTTTTTCAAAAATAAGACTCACTGTGAGACTATTTCTTCTGTTTTAATCACAAAATAGAAATGGAAGCAAATATATTTTTTTCTGCCTCAAAGTTGCAACAAATGAGAGTATAACTAATGATAGATAACTTTAAAAATATTTTTCCCCAGGCAGAACATGTAAGTTATTTTGATCGCCTTCAGTAAAGAAGATTGGTTTAAAAATTGTCTTCTTTGAAATTATTTATTTATTTATAGTTTATCTTATTTTAGAAATATTTGTCTAACACAAATCCCCAGAATTTACTTATTATTTTCTTCTAGAAGCTTTATATTCGCACAGGTCTTTTTTCATTTTAAAGATAACAAAGAAACAATGAAAATGATACTGAATTTCAAAACAGGATGATAGGAAATTAACAATGGTTGTTATATCACACATTGTTATCTTCAAAGTAGTTGCTTGGATTACCAGATGTAGGCATGTACAATTAATCAAACAATATACACACTAATTGCTCCTTTCAATCAACTAATAGAAATTAGTACAATTTCCTCATTTCTTTTTTTCCTTTTCCTCATTTCCTTTTTTCTTTGCTCCTTTCCCCTATCCCAGTTATACAGGTTTTATAGTTAAGTCTGTGATCCATTTGAGTTCATATTTACATTTGGTGAGAGGTATAGGTTAAATGCTTTAAATTTATGTATTTTTTGTTTCCAGTTGGATCTTCTTAGAGTTAATTCTAATATTTAATTTAGTTTATCACTGATGACCACTCTATCAGGAAATATATATAAATATAAAATTTTTTCCACAGTGCAAGGTGTTCAGCACATACTGGATTCCATTTCTTGAGATGTTCTTGAGTAAATAAAGGATCCTAATAACATTTTTCTTTCCTCTGTAACAAGTTTTCTTCAAAGTTTATTTGGAAACTAGCTCACCATGTTTCTTAGAATGAATCATGCAACTGTGAGCAAAGAAGTGTTAACAAAGGGCTTCAGTATTGCTCCCTTGAGGAAAACACATAAATTTTAGTATTTTTTTTAGTAACTAGTTTGACTTCTTTATGATTACCTGGATCCTGGTTCTCATTTGTGTTTCAGAAGGAAAATATATCTGATGATCATCTTGGAATAAGTTTATTATTGCTGTATTGGCCTTCTCATTTGGTTTGCAAATGATTATTTATAGAATTGTTACAGAAATGCACAAATACGTTATTTGTGCAAATGTTATCAGAAGTGTGGAGACAGTCAGTTTTTGCAAAATTAGTTTATTCTGTATACTTACCTCCCATCTTTATGGTGATATAGTTGTTCTTAAAATTTTAGAGACTGGTTGAAAACTGTATCCTAGCAGTATCTATCAAGGGTATCCAGAAGCTGGGCTCTCTTCTAACTGTTCTTCTTAGAAATGCTTTGTGAGTTTTTATTTGAGTAGTTGCTTGATGAAATGAATTTTCTGTCTAAATGAAATTATAAGGTGCTAGAGGAAGTGGTTATGCTTTTTAAGTAGGATTTAGTGCAGGATAATGCAGCTTCTGCTCAGCAAACAGGAAACATGCTCATTCTAATAATCAGCAGTGTAATGTTTTGCTGTTGGGATGATACCAGGTTGACTCTGAGTGTTTACAAAGCAAATTCTAACCCTGATTGATTTCATATGCTTCATCTGAAGGAGATACCACAGAAAGTTACTAGCTTGCAACTTTCCCATTGTTCTTTCTATCCAACTTTTCAACTTTTTATTTCTTCTCTCTTGACAATGGTGGCAAAATTCACTTAACAACCAAAGGTAGATTTTATCCAAGACAGATTGACTCCTTATCTACATTTCCTCATTCATTTAATTATCAAACACTACATTCACTTCTGGAATATTTTTTAATCTCTATTTTCAGGTTATCTTTGCTTCTCTTGTCACTGAAAAAGAAAATTATTTTCTCAGACCTCCAGTGACTAATATTCACCCCAATTCAAACATCTGGGTTAAATTTCCTAGGAAAAAAATCCATCAAGTTCTTTAAAATATTATTCAGTTTTAAGTTATTATTCAATGACTTTCCACAAAGGATGAAGTTCTTTGTTTTTCCTTAAATATCCTTTCCAATTTTATGATCAAACATTCTGGCTTAATTCTTTCCTGTATCCACTTTTGCTATTAGGACACCACTAAAATTACAGCCACTATAAGTCAACTACATCAACTACTTGTTTTGATGTGTTGCCCGAAATGGTCAGTATCCTTCTTTACCACCTGGAAAGCCATATTATATTTTAATAGTGAAGTAGAATGTCATGTCATATGTAAAGCTGTTATTACTTATGCATCCTTTCCAACAGTTATTTAAGATTGGCTATTTGGTATAGTGAGTAAACCTGTGTTTTAGAAAGTGAAAAATCCAAGTCAGAATAAGTTTATGCAATTTTTGGCCAAAGAACCTCTCTGTGGCTCATTCCTTACCTAAGAAAAATAAGAGTATAGTTGTGATATTTAGAACCTTGATATTAAAATTGTTATGAAGAAATAGCAGAATTAACATCACTGGGAAATTTGCTAGAGAGGTGATGTCTAAGGCCAGAAACAAAATGTTTTAAATTGCTGCGTATTTTAACTCATCTCATTTGTATGCAGATTCATTAACATTACAAGGATATTGACATGTGGCAATAATTCAGCATTTTTCTCTTCAACCAAAAAGTACATTCAGTAAATAATGATTTCTCTTCATATTTATTTGTTAATCCACAATACTCTGAATAGTATACTCATTTATGATACAGATTTGTTTATGTTTCATAGCTATTAGATTGTTTGGCTCAATGGAAGAAACCCTTGTATTCCAAACACTTGATTTTATGTTCGTTGGTAATACAAGGATCACTTTTCTAAAGTACACAATTTAAAGAGAGCCCAAACGATGGCTTATCAAAGTGGGGACAGAAAGGAATATTAAGAAAGTAAAGGTTAGTTTTAGGAGCAAGTGCACAATATCCAACATCAGATTCAAGACGGGGGTGGTGGCGTCTGTAACAAGGGGATGCCATTTCTCCCACGTTATAGCATCTTTTTATACTTTTCATTCATCCATGTTTGTGGCTTGTACCAATTATATTTATTGTGAGGAGTTGTATATAACATATCGTAAATCTTTGTCACATGCTTCCCTTCCCTGCCCTCCCCTGTCCTTCCTCTATCTCTGTTCCTTTCCCATCTGTAAAAGATCTATCTTCCTGTTTTATGTTATGTATCTTTTCTTTGATATTTGATTACTTACATATTGGGTCATGTGTCTGATTTATTTCCCTTTAACTCTCTTCAAATTATATATTTTAGAAAAGAAATATGATCCCTGTTAGCCCCCTCATTTATGCAGACCTTGAATCCAGTGAAAAGGCTTTAGTGGCCAGGGAAAGATACGAGTATTGCATAATCAAGACATATGCAATAGCACAAAATGACCAAAACACTGCCAATGTCCTTCCAGAATAATAACATTCAGTAATCACAGTTGGACACAGCTACCCAGTAAACTCAGAGCAGCTGCTCAGTCTCAGAAACTCCAATGTATGCTGGGGTAGCATCACACAATAGAATAACAGCCCAAACCATAAAGCCTCAAAGTCTTTACACAAAAGCAGAAGTCAACCAAGTGGCAGCAAACATCGTGGAATGCTATATGGTAACAGAAAAGATTATCTATGAGCAAATTTGAGATAATCCCAAAGCATAATAGAAATAATCCTCAATTCAGTTGCACACTTTCCAATATTCTTTACTGATTATATTCAGCATTCCTGCTCAATTTGCTCATGCATCTGTCATATTCACTCATTTAATAAATATTTGTTCCATGACTTCAATTTAACATGCCAGGCATCATTAGCAGTACTAACGCCTGTTTGAAATTCTGCTAATTCAATCATCTTTAAATTATTGTGGCTATTGAGATACCCTCTATGTCAAGGAGAAATAATAGCAATAAGGATATCTCATGTGTGGTCTGATGTACTGGGTGAAAATATTAATGTTAACATAGATTTTCCACATTTGTTTCATTAAAATAAATGATGTGTGTTGCAGAGCTCTTTTCAGATGTTAATTTTATTATATCATTACAATATTCATCATTGTTGTTAATAAACTGAAGGGCTAAGCACATGGTAACAAAATATCCTTTGATTTGCAACTTAAACTATATCTATCATTTAAATTTCAGTTATATTTTCCATTAAAATGTTCCCAAACTTTAAACTTGTGTTTGAGCGGGTAAAAGATATATGAAACATCTCAGGGACCAGGTGTGGTGGCACACACCTCTAATCCCAGCACTCTGGGAAGCTAAGCAGGAGGATTAGAAGTCCCTGCCCAGCCTGCTGGGCAGCAAATTATCAAGACCTTGTATCAAAATAAAATTTAAATGATTAAATAATAGGCGTAAAGGTCCTGGGTTCTATACCATTACTGCACATGTGTACACACACGCACACACACACACACATACACAAAATAAATCTTAGAAAAATTTCCAGTGGAAGTTGAATGTTACAAAGGGAAAAACTAGGTTGCTGCAAATATGAATATGTGATGTGTATGGATTTCTAAATATAATGCAAATATGATTTTACTAGAGATTAGCACAAAATCCTCTGCTAAATATTCAAATCTCATAAATTATATTTCTTGTTTGTCACCACTTCAATAAATATGGGCTTATTCTAATTTTGTCATTAAGGTAGTTAACACATAGTGTGGAAATTACCTATTTCACAGAACTAGTCAGAAAAAAAATCTATAATCCCCACAAACCCTCAAACAATACATTTTACAGACTAGTATCAGTGAAATAGATAAACTCAAGACATAGCCAGATAACTCATTAATGCATGATTAAGGGGGAAAATTTCAGTGATCATATTAAAACTACTTTTTGTGGGACATATTTACATACAAATTTATTCTAAAATATTAAGAATAAGGAAATACTAGAAAGACTTATGAGAAAATGGAAAATCTTAAAATACCATGAAATCTTAACAGTATGTGCGAAGGAGCCGTGGAGAGAGCAGAGCTGTCTCTGACTGGGTTCTAATTCCGTACTGGCCCTTACATCCTTCTTGTAGTGACCCTGGCTAAAGGAGCCATTGAGATATTTTGTCCTTTAACTTTCACCACCTCCTGACTTTAAATTTACTGTTGGCAAATTATGAAAGATTCAGTTTCACTGGATTCTTCATTTAAAAAAGCGAGAAACCTAATTTCTTCGTGACACATGCTTTTCATCTTAAAAATCTATAAACCTTTTGTTTTTAAGTATCTAAAGAATAGTGTTTATGGGATAGATATGCTCAACTACCAGTTCGGCTATGTCACTGCCCAGTCCAGAAAACTCTAATTGCTTAACTCCTTGTACCTCAATGTCTTAAGTGGCAAAAAGAAAAACAAAGTCGTTACAGGAATCAGATTATGTGAAAATCCATTTATAATCCCTAATTTTCTCCTGGATTTGTGTTCTACACTGGAGAGGTAAAGTGGACAATAAACTGTCCTTTCCACAGAGGGACTCACATTCTGTTGTGAGTGGTACAAGTCAAATAAAATGATTCATGTAAAGTGCCTAAGGGCATCAACGGCTGTTGGGAAGAAAAATGTGTTGGCCAGAAGCAGAGAGGAGAAAGTCAAAGCAAATAAAGGCAAGAGGTGAGTCAGACAACTGGACAACTTCTGCCTGAACTCTAATGAGGTGATACCACCTAGGGTTTGGCCCTAGGCAAAATCGTTTATTAAGTAAATAAAGAAATACATACAAACAACCCAGTTTTAAAAAGTCCTAACTACCTTGAAATGACTAGCATAATTTAAGATGTATGAAATAAGATCCTGTTCATCAGACTTAAAGCTAAGCTTCCATACTTACTCTTCTGTGAACCTAGGGACTGTGTATCTCTGTCTACCAATCCTGATTTTCCCCAGTTTATCTTCCTGGTCTACAGATTCCTGTTTTATTCCTTTACTTTGAATAATTTTCCCTAGGAACTTTCATCTTGAGGAGGGCACCAGGTATTGGTGAAAATAAATAAAGTGATTAAAAATTAAACATACTCTTTAAAAGAGTCATTTCCTCTGTGTAGAGATTCAGGTTTCGTTCAAAACATATTTATTTTTGAATCACTTTACAGAGACTGCACCGGAATTGGAGAGTTTAACAAGACAATGATCCTTGGCCTGAGTGTCATAGAATCACCTGAAATGTTTTTCTCCCAGGAATTTACCAAGCCTCTCCTTCCCATCCTATCACTGGAAGTTACTCAAATATGAATTTTTCAAGAGAAGACAGTCTTGTCCTGTCAAAAAATTTTAGTCCTCCCCTACACACTTGACCTCGCTGTTGAATTTTTTCCTCTCTCAGAAATGATTGTCAGCTACCTTGCTTTACTTACATAGTATATCTTGTGTTAGGATATGAGATCCAAAATATTTATCCTTTTAAAAAATCACTTTTTTAGTCCAAGCACTTAGACTAATAACCAACAAATAATTGGTCACAAATATGTAACTGTTGATTGGGGGAGGTATAGTACAGTTGGAACCTGGAGACTAAATGATCACTTCTTGCCTGGCTATGAAAACATAATACATTCTTTAGTTGCCATTTTTAGAAGTATGTTAACATAAATCAATATTCATTTGCAATCTTAGGAAAGATAGTCTGCACGGTTTAATTGTAAAGTTTAATTCAACAGTCAGGATGAAAAAAGGTGGTGGCAAAGGAACGGTAGCAGTGGGGAATTCGTAAAATTTGATTTATTTATTTGAAGAGACCAGGTGGCAGATCAGATTCACTAACAGATTCCACAATATTATTCTCTAAAACTGTTAGGTCTGTTGGCTACGGGAACTGGCTCAGGGAAATTGAGCAAAGAGAGTGTTGTCAGTTAAAATTTAGGTAGCATGTGATCTTCCTCCTTTTTTTTTTTTTTTTTTTTGCGGTACTGGGGATCGAACTCAGGACCCTGCGCTTGCTAGGCAAGCGCTTATTCCACTGAGCTATATCCCCAGCCCCCTTCCTCCTTTTTTCACCTAGAATTTGCCAACTATTCATAAGTGCTGGTGCTACATTTTTCCATTTGCAGTGTGAGCTTCTCATTATACTTTGACAATAATTTTCATCCTTGTCAAGTAGAATTAGAGAATGCTTAGAATCATGATATATATTTTCAGCATTAAATCATATTGACTTCTGCCTTCAGTAATCTCAGATATCCTGTTTAGTATCTTGAGTTGTTTTGCATCCTTTTGCAGTGACAAATACTCCTATCCTGACTTCCTCAGTCCCTCAAGTCTTGCACTTGAGTTTTCTGTTGCTACCCAGCAAGGTGGAGTACTACTATATTCTCAGCCCACTCTAAAAGCTGTCCCCGGAAGCTTGTTGTAGTACAGTCATTCTAGTGGAACAGCAAAGGTGGCCTCAAGAAAGAGTAGATCTGAACTCAGATCTATCTTTGCAGATTAAGAATGGAGCTAAATTTCTATCTCCTCGAGTCTCAGACTTAGGAATTTTTCGGTCATTGTGTTGTTAGGCAGCCCACACAATTAACTCGCATCCTCTTTTATTCTGATTTAAATATTAGGCAGTGTGTGCATGCATTAGAACATCTGTAATACCTCACAAATACATAGAATTTGTTTTTATGTATCCATTAAAAATAAATTTAATTTACATTTTTAAAAAGATGCCTCCTAACTGCATGTTATTGTTGCTTTTTGGAGTTCATGTGTTTGGATGAAATCAGTGCCTACTTTTATTGAAAAGGGAGGACTATGTATGCATAAAGCATTGTGAAAATGATGTATTGTGGGTGACCTCTGGAACTGGCATGAAATAGAGAAGATAAATTGAATTTTTCATTTGCTTTGCTCTTTCTTAATTGCTCAGTCTGAGGCAAGTGAGCTGCCATGTCAGAAGTATGGCTGTCTTAGTTGATTTGGGCTGCTGTAACAAAATACCAAAGAAAAAGTGGATCATAAAAACAGAAATTTATTTGTCAGAGATTGGAGGCTGGCAAGCTTGTGGTCAGGGTACCAGCAGATTCTCCCTCTTCTGCATAGACAGATGCCCTTTCAGTGTAGGTCATGTACTGGGAGGGACAAGGGATCTGTCTAGAATCTTTTTAAGGGTACAAATCACATTTGTGAAGCCTCTGCTATCATAACCTACATAGACCTAAGAACACATCTCTGAGTGTCATCATCTTGAGGGTCATGATTTCAATATATGAATTTTGGGAAAATAAAATCACTCAGTATGTTGTAACAGCTTAAGCAGGCCTTCAGGAAGATCCATATGTCTTCCTGACAAGAGCCAGCGCGAAACTATCACCTAGGTGAGTGAGACATCTCAGAAATAATCTTCCTGTCCCACACTATCAGAGGTCTCCAGACATAATCAACAAACAATATGCTGCCATTACGTAAGATGCAAAGTAGCCTCACCTCTGTCAGTCATTGCTGAGTCCCTTTCCCAGAGCTACTGTGTAATTTAATAAGTATTTATTGTTGATTTTAACAAACTGTGGCATCAGTTTGATCAGTTAATGCCAGGAAAAAAAAAGCTCACTTTTTGAAATCCAGAAGTAGATCCTTGGTTTTTCTTATCTATTTTGCAACTGTTAATTTTATTCGTCATTGCCTGGTAATTTCCCCACCACACTGACATACTGGCCATTTTGTGTTTGAAAATAAGCAAAAGGAGAGAGCACAGAAAGAAAAGCTTTATTTGTGCGTTATGTCTACCCTTTACCATACCCGGTTCTTCCAGATAATGAACTAAGGGTTTAGAGTATATAGTTGTCCGCAAATATACAGCCACTCAGACAAGTTTCATTACCAGTTGTGTCATGCTGAGAAACAAGGGAAGAGCATCTCCAGTACTGATTCAGTGGTGTAGACAGAATATCTAAATTTCCTCCCAAACCCACAGCCTGTGAACAGAGATCCGTAAAGTCTATTAGCAACTCAGCTGGCATCACGGTGATTATGATGTGGGACTAACGGAAAAAATTAATGGTCCAAAACTGAGAAAATAGAAGACACAAATTTCATGAAAACATAGACTTAAAGCAATTAATTTTTTTACTACTTTCTTAATTTGAGCTATAAATTATAAATAAATATGTGTCCAAGGGGAACTGAGCTTTTAAAACTCTGGTTTTAACTATTGATTTGTGTATCAGTGAGTTATTCTGAAATAACTACTTTTATAAAAGCGATATTCATATTATCAAACATTTAACCTACTCCATTTTTCTTCAACAAACTTATAAAATGTTCTAACATATATAATTAATAGATAAAAGACTTTTGTTTTTACTGAAAAAGCATCAAATTCACATTTTTCTTCATTACTTTCTGGTGCAAACGTATTTTTACTGGACACCTTCTCTACACAACCTCTGTACTGCTATTTTCTAGGAAAACATCGGTTCTTAAATCTTGTGAATTTGGGTTAGAGCTTATTCCTGAACATATTGATTTGTCACCAAGTGTTCCAAGCCAGCAATATCAACAATCACCTTACATTTGCAGTTATATTTCAAACTTTCAACCTATAGAGAGGAAAATAAGAATAATAAGTCATTTGATCCACGAGCAGCTAGTTGTACAGAGAGCGTGGTGAGGGGCCGAGCGAAGTCACTGGGATGCCCCTATGTACTTCTCTCTTAAGCCTACAGTTGGTCCTCTGGCACACATTATTCTAGAAACCCCTTCTGCAATTTCCAGAAAATTTCCCTTTCCAGTAAAAAGGATAAAGAACTTTCTACAATTCTTAGTATTTCATAACAAGAATAAACTAGAGATTAGTAACATTTTTCTGTCAAAATGGTCTGCTTGCTGTATTAGAAACCTGAACTTGCAGAATATTATTTGCCTGGAAAAGACTTGCTTACCTACCTGCTTCTAGAAATCCAGGAGTGTTAACTTATCTGTGCCTTAACCTCTTGTGCTCTCGTTCTTTTCTTGCTCCTTTTTGTTCCTAGCCTAGTAAAGTTCCTGTAATGTGCAAACACAACGACCACGGCAGGGAGCGCTTCTGTGAACCGCTGGAGGTCACTTTTTCCTTTTCAAAGGAATCTCATGCTGCAAACACAGATTTCTCTTCTCTGACTGTATGAATAATGATCTGGAGTCCAGGATGAGAGCTTTCCCTGCCCAGTAGCAAGGCTTTGTTCTCTGCTTCCTTTTCGTATTTTCCTTCTCCTCTCCAGGGTTTCCTGTTTCCCTTTACTCCGTTGCGCGTTACTATGGTGGGCACAGGCGCACTGGCTGGTGCAGAGCCCTGAATCACACTAGTTTTCTTAGTCCGTGTTTACAGTGCATGAAGTTTACATTCATTTGGGGAGCAGATGTTCTTTTTTTAATCTTCTCTCCCATTCCAATCACATCCCCCTTTGCCTCTAAATCTGTTTCCACTTTTCGTTCTTCTTATTTTACCTCCTGTTTATGACGGGTAGTTTACATTAATTTAGGTTAGGTTCCCATACACGGAATGTCCGAATTCGTTTTACCAGGTGGAACATTGATCTTCACCGGGATATACTTTGCAAAGCTTCTATTGTATTTGAAACTGATGTTTTCACTCTTTTACTCTTCACAAACACCATCATAGGAGCACAACTTTTGTTACGCCAAATTTTGGTACTACATCTGTCCTCTTATACTACATGTATACATTTACAGAATTGCCAAAGAAATTCCTTTTTCCTCCTTTATAAATTCTACACAACAGGCTCATGTGGATACGTACCTAGTTCTTCTTGAAGAGGTGGATAAAATTTCTGATTTCTGGTCAGCTTTTTCTCCTGTTCTCTTGGCAACAGACTTTTTTGATTTCTTAAGCCCTTTATCCCTGGAATGGCACCTTTGCTTTTCTGTGTTATCTTGTTTTTTTCCTCTCTACCAGATCTGTTCTGTCAATAGTGAAAGAAGCATTAACAATGCTTGTCCTATATAAGAATAAATAACAAAAAATTAAAACTGCAACCTTAACAACGTATTATTCAAACTTCCTTTCCAGTTACTGGTCCGTTTCTCTAGTGTACTTCCCAGTAAATAATCTGGAAGTATTATTTATAGTCACTGTTTTTTAAAAAAGAATAAAAATGAGTAAAAAACATTAGAAATGATACAGAATTTCAAAACAAGATGATAGGCAATAAACAATGGTTGTTATATGGCATATTGTTATCCTCAAAGTAGTTTCAAATTACCAGATATAAGCATATAAAATTGATCAGAACATTAAGTGTTCCTTTCATTAAACCAATAATACTTAGTAGTACAATTATCTTAGCTATCTAGGGTGTGATATAATTTCCTTTCCTTCTTTCTTTTCTCCTTTGCCCAGCAGTTCCTTTCCCTTTTACAGTGTCTGTTGTATCTTTCAGATTTCATTTATTCTTTCAGGTTCTCACCCTAGGAGACAATGGGTGTTTACACACGCGGGTGCGACTTATTTCACGTAGGAGCGTGGTCTCCAGTCGCATCCATTTCCCTGTAGTCACTGTTTTGATTTCCTCAGTTCTTTTCCCCACTTGTGAGAGGACATAATCCATCATCATTATCTACGGAGATGGCTATCGTCGGAGTCATCCATGACATTTGTGGTATCAGACCCAGTGTTCTTTTATATCGTTCATCTTTTAATAAAATTCTAGTCATGTTAGACATAGTCATCCATCCCTCATCCCCAAAATGCCTTTTTCTTTTGATGTCCTTTTCTAGTTATCCTCTTACTTCAGGGGACACCCTGTTACAATTTTTGGCTGTTCTTTTTCTGCTTTACTCATAAAATGTTAGAAAATTCAGGGCTTTATTTAGATTTTTTAAAAAACTGTTTCTCATTTTTATTTTAATCCTCAAAAACTTTAGGAGATTTTTTTCTAGTCCTATGGCTTTGTTTTTCAAACTGAAATTGCCTTTATTTTAAAGAAAATAGTAGGAAAAAAAGAGCAATAGCAAATTACAAACAACACAAAGCAAGGACATTAAAAATGATATGTGGTTTCAAACCAAATCATAGGGATTAACAGTGGTTGTTACATTACATGTTGTTATCCTCAACGAAGTTGCTCAGACTACCAAATGTAAGAATAGAAGATTGATCACCTATGTCCAAATTATTTTCAAATAGGTATTGCTAGTCCTGAGCACTTCTTGGAACTCTAAACCTGTACATCCAACTTCTTGTTTGGTCTTTTACTTGCATTGATATGTATCCTACAACTAACATTTTCAAAGCATAATACTTGGTGTAATTTATTTAAATTTGTTATCCTCTATTTTTCCTCTCATTATGACTTCAGCGAGAATGTATTCACTTAATTTAAAGGAAAGTATATATCTCTTTTCTTAAAATCCAAGATTATTTCATCTAGAACTCTTGCTGACTAGATCTCCAAGGAATGCACATAATTTCATCCATGTTACTTTCATCCCTCTTCTATGTTCTGCACCTGTTCTGCAATATTTTGCACAGAATGCAGTAGTCTTTTTCAGGTGTATCCCTTCAATTTTCAAACTAATCTTTATCCTAAAACAAGATGGTCCTTTGAAAAACTAAATTCGTTAATTCAGTGGACTTCCAAATTCTTTATAAGGTAATTAAAATTTCTTATTCTGATGTACAAAGCTCCTGCCCTTTCCTGGAATCTCATTTCATACAATTCTGCCACTCAGCCCATAGTCTCACAGACACTGGTCACCCTCTTTGTATATCTGACCTTGTTTCAAATATGTACAAGGTTTTTGTGCTGCTTCCTCTAGCTAAATGACTATTTTTCCTGTTCTTTGATAGTCTTTTCTATAATTAAAATACCACTTATTCAGATAAAATAACCCAAACATTAGAATTATTTTTAATATCTGCATAGAACATATTACATATTTTCTTATATTTTTATTTTCTATATTACTGCTATTTTTATGGGAGCTAGTTATGAGAATTCTGAGAGAGAAATGTCTGGCATCTATTAAGGGATCAAGAATAAGTGACTGCATTGTGAGTCTAGGCTTTATTGTGAATCAGGTGAATAGTTTGTGCTGGATATGCAGACTACTCCAGCCACTATCTATCAACAAAGACTATGGAACAGTTGTTCTATAATGAACCTGAAGTTCCTGGAAGAGAAAATGTCTGGGTAAGTTTCTGGAGAATGAAGACAGTTCCTTGAGGCAGAACTCTAAATCTGTCTCCTTTCTGCTGCAATGTTCTGACATTTGAACACATTTTAAGAAATGGAAAAGTAAAGGTTAATATGAAAAGTACAATATCCTTAAAATAATTTATTTTTAAAGACATGCTCTGTTGGTTAAAGATACTTTATTTCTGTATTTTGAAATAAAGAGTTGCATCCTTCAAAAGCTGAAACATATATCAAATTTCACATTCATCTACCATAGACTGATTTTTTGTTTATTCACTGATGTTTATTCATTAGTTGACATATTTTTTCAGGGTGCTTTTTCTCTCTCTTTCCTATTTTTTGAAGTTAGTACTGCAACCATATCTTGGCTATTTTGAATTTCAATTGTAAAAAGAAAATCAAGCTACATGAAATTAAAACAAATTGCATGTACTTATGACTGCTTTATTAGAACATAGGTTAAAGAAGTGAATGGTACTGTTAAGAATAGTAAATTTTAGTGGTTTATATGCTCCAGGGAACCAGAGATTTCTCAGAAGCTAAGAGTGTGGAAGCATTTAGAAATGCAAGAAGGGGACAGAAATGCATTAGGCAGTTGAAACAAAAAGAACTATTTTCACTTGGCCTATGCTAACTTGTACTTTCAGAAATATGTGTCTTTTTCAAAAGGAATACTAGTTTTGTGAATGTGAAATCACATGCAATATACCAGCTTTTTTTTGTATGCTTTCTATGTTCTAACCATGTGTTTATTTCGGCCAGATATAGTATACACTGAAATTATAATGATGTATGAAATCCAGTAATAATAGGCTAAAGGATAGAATACATCCCAGCAGGTCCCAAAACTTGATTCTCAGCAACATAATGTAAAGTCTTGTCCCAGCTGTCTTGATTATACACATCATAATTGTATTATTTATCAAAGCATTTTACTTTATGCAAAAACTGCAATAAGAAAACTACTAAAAACATAACTATTGGAAAACTTAAAAGAGTCAAACTGGAGGTTTAATTGAATATGTCAAATCAGAGAAAATGATCTATCTATCTATCTTTCAAAACACAGTTGTCTTACTGCTTCACATCTATTTTTGTTTGGTGTTTTGCAAAAGTAACTTTTTACTGAGGAAGTATTTTCTCCCATGATGCTCCATCACTCACTTTGACTTATGCGATAGTGTAGTATGGATAAAGTAGCGATATTTTTGACTAACTAATGCTCTGGTAGGTTAAGGATCTAAAAATGCTCCAAAGTTGAAGAATTTAGCCCCTTTTCAAATCCAGAAAAGGTTTTAAATAAAGGAATTTTTACAGTAAATAGAATCTAATAAAGGCATAAGAAATAGATTCAGCATTCAGTTTTCTTTGTCTCTTTGCCAAAGTAGTTCTGAGACATTTGATGGAGATATTAAAGTAGTTTCTTAAAAAGCAGTGCAAGTATTTTGAACCCTCTTACTGTGAGAGAGATGCGCATATTAATGTTCACTGAAAGAATAAGACATTATTAATGAGGTAATTAACACCTATATTATAAACACTTAAAGTGCATAACTAAAACAAAATTGCCCTAAAGTGATGACAAACATTGGATAAAACCAGGATATAAATTTTTAAATAATAACTCTTCAGAAAATAAAGGCAGAGTATCTTGGAAATCTAAAAGTGTAAATGTTAACATGAAAATAATTTAGCAAACATATATTCATTCACCTAGCTCTTTCTCCATAGGCACATGCAACTTAAATTTGGGGGAGTTTATTGTTTTGGAACTTCTATTTATATTTTAATATATACTTTTATTTATAAAAATACTCAATATTTTCCATTTGAAGATATGTATGTATGTACATGTATGTTCACAGTATACATGTATAAGGCATATTGGTTTCTTAGGGACACAACAAACTATCACAAACTATAGATTTAAACCAACTGAAGAGCAGTGGTTAAGAAAACAGAAATTGATTGTTTCATAGCTACAAAGGCTAAAAGTCGGAGATCAAGGAGTCAGCGGGACCATTCTCTTGTGTCAGCTTAAGGGGTTCTCTCTTGCTTCTTCTTCACTTGTGGTGAATTCCAGCAAGTCTATGTTGTTTTGGTTGAAGACTACATTAATTCCAATCTTGATCTTTGCTGTCATATTATGGTATTTTTTTCTACCTTTTCATTTGCAAATTTCCCTTTTTTTCTCTTATAAAGCCATCTATCATTAGATTTAAGATCCTCCCTAAATTTTTATATCAACAGCTAAACCTCTTCAAAGACTGTATTCCTAAACCAGATCATACTGACACGTAATGGAGCTTAGGAATTGCACATGTCATTTTAAGGAATATAATTTGCATCACAAACATCCTGTACATTTATAGCAAATACTGAATCTGGGAATTCATAGGGAAATTGGCTTTACTCTCATTTTATTTAAAATTAATAAATTGGAAAATAATCCATAGCTGCGTAAGTGCTTGAGACATACATCTCTATTTCTGCTTATTGGTTTATAATTTTAATGAATGTGCCTATCACTGAAGTCCCTGGCATGTCCTTATAAACAATATTATCATAATACAAAGTTTTAAGAAACTAATAATTCTCTTCTTCTAGGTAAACAGGAAATGAATCTAATGCTTAGTAGAGTGACATTTAATATATGAACACATCATTGCTTATCCAATTAACTAAACACTTCCTAAATTTCACTCTATTACACATTTTCTACAATATTATTACCATGAATTTAGTGGAAATTTTGTCCCTAAAGGACTTAGAGTGTTTACTCATTTTAAGTACATGACATGCACCTTAGGAAATAATACAAATAGATTAATCATGCCATTCAAAAGATATATAAACTAAGACCCGAAATTTGAGTGAATAGCTTTTCAAATACCCCGAGGTTGTCACACTTACAAGCCTCAAATTCAGACCCTCATAGTGAGATAAAATAAAAAATGCTAGTGAGTTAAGAGTAATCAATAGCATTGTTATTCATTTCAGTAAACTTGTGGCACACTTGCTTTGTGTCATGTTGCTGTGCCAGGTTTTGTACATATTGGTATAAACAAGATTCAAATTTGGGCACTAAAACCTTCAGCACACAGGTGAATAAAAGATGCTCTATGAACAGTTTAATGGTGAAAGAATATACTAGATTTAGGATAATGCAATAGAAAATAACACTATCTTCAAGCCAGCAAAGTATGTGGAAAAGATATATTAGTTTTCTTTTGTTGCAATAACACATTGTTGTAAATTTAGTCACATAAACAACATAAATATATTATGCTATTCTGTAGGTCAGACGTGGGTCTCACTAGCTAAGCAAAGTGTTGGCAAGATTGCATTGTTTTTTATATGCTCTAGTTAGGATTCTATTGTTTGACATTTTTAGCTTCTAGAGGTCACCCACATTTCTTGGCTTGTCGCCACATTCTTAATCCTTAAAGCCAACGTCTCTAGTTTAGGTTGTCATGTCAGGTCCCAGGTACATTTTAATATTCTGCTTCTCTTCTGCATTTTTATGAAACTTTGTGATTGCATCTGGACCCATCTGAATAATACAGAATAATTTTGCATTGTGATCTTAACCAAATTTGCAAATTCTCTTTACCATTTCAGGTAAGATCTTCAACATTGATACATGTGCATCTTTCCTTGGGACATTATTCTACTTTCCATAAAAGACATTAGCTTAGCCTGAATCTATTGTTTACAAGCACAGCTTCTTCAGAAAAAAAATCTTAATTCTTTATTTAAACTCTTTGAACCAGTTGAGCCTGGCATAGTTAGATTATGTAGAATGATCCTTTTCCTAAACTCAGCTTATTCTAGGCCATAATCACATTTGCACAGCACTTTCACATGAACACCTCCACTTGTGTTTGATTGAATACCTGAGCCATGTTGACATATCAATTACCATCAAAGCCACTAAACTATACTATGTATTCTGATCAATCAAATCTACATAAATATATTGAAATTAAGATATTACAAGAAAATTGATGAACAATTTTCATTTTCTTTCATATCACATTTCAATGTGCTATGCTTTCAAGTGAGCTCCAACCCAAGGATTTCTAATAAAATGTAAGTGTTATGAAATCAGGACTTAAACAAAAATTGGCACTAGTATATCAAAGATTATAACAAAAAGAACCAAAAAGCTAATCCTGTGCTGCACCCCCAAATGAAAATATACACAATTTGTATTTTAGGAGAACCATACACTTTCTAGAAGGTGCTGAAATTTTTAGTTTGATATTACATATAAACAAACATTTAGATTTTGACTCTTATCTGAAATAACACCGTTAGCCAGGCACAGTGGCATATTCCTGCACTCCTTGCACTTGGGAGGCTGAGGCAGGAGGATTGCTGCCAGCCTGCACTACAGAATGAGTTCAAGGCCAGCCTGAACTACATAGCAAAACCTTTTCTCAAAAAAAAAAAAAATGATGCCATTGAAAGTTCCCAAAGTAAAATGAATACTCTGAGATGAGAAAAACCAATCCCAACAAAGCTAGAAAGATAAAACTGTGATCACAATTAAATGACATTCATTCCTTACTTTAATATCACAAATCAGCTGGTGGGGTCATTTTGTGAGTAAAGGCTTTCCAAACTTAGAATGGAGAATTGTAATATCCCTATTTATAGGATGTTAATTTGTAAACCATTCCTGGTTAAATGATTTGGAGTAATTTTGGTGTTGTGGCACATATCACTTACACAATTTGATGACAGGTAATAAAACCAATCTGTCTAAGAAGCAAACAAACGTTTTGTTGAACGTATTTTTCATAATTCAAAGAAGTGTGTCTAAGGGTAAATTGAAATTGAATGAATTCAGGGACTCAAGGACTATTAAGTAAACTCTGCACACATCCCTTCCATTTCAACTGGCTAGCTTTCCTATTTTGCCATGATAGTATCCCCCTATTTATTTTTCAAAACTCTGTTCACATTGTATTGACATCCTTCATTTACATGCTGTTTTGGACTGAAATTTGTTTATTAGTTTGCTACTGGTGTTTACCATCTCATCACAAATTTAGCATTTGAAAACTTCATCCATTTAAGACCCTACCATTCTCTTGGTCAAAAATTCAAGGGCAGTGTGATTGAAATCTCTGTAGCAGATCTCAAAGATTGAAATCGGTTCCAAATGTGATTGAAAAACTGAAGATGATAACTGGAATCTCTAGGGAAGGATCTAGTCCCATGTTTATTCAGGATGAAGGCAGAAGTCAGTTCCTTAGAGCTGTAGGACCGAAGTCTGTATTTCCTGTTAACTGTCAGCTGAGGGCTACTGCTGCTGTCTAGAAACTCCGCACATTCTTACAGTGTGGACTCACCAGTATCAAACAACAGCAAATCTTTGTGCCAAATGCAGCAAGCTTTGAGTACCTCTGTAAAGAGAAAGACTTGAGTCTTTTAACAGTGCACCAAAATAGGCAAACCTGAATAAGTTTAATCTCTCATTTGTGGTCTTAACTACATCTACAGATAGCACAGCAGTGCAAAGATTA
The DNA here is from genome assembly GCA_004027595.1 of Dinomys branickii. NCBI lineage: Eukaryota > Metazoa > Chordata > Mammalia > Rodentia > Dinomyidae > Dinomys > Dinomys branickii. The sequence continues at coordinate 30,119 of PVLD010004241.1, read as the reverse complement.
CTGTCTTATTCAGTAATTGATTTACATAACTAGAGTGTGTGTGTTGCTGAGTTTCTTTAAATTCCATTTACAAGGCCAGGCATGGTGGCACATGCCTATAATCCCAGCACTTGGGAGGCGGAGGCATCATTGTGAGTTTGGGGCCAGCCTGGGCTACAAAGTAAGCTCTAGGCTAACCTCAACTGCATAGCGAGACCCTGTCTCAAAAAGATAAAAATAAAATAAATAAATAAATTCTATTTACAATCTTCATTATTGTCCTTTATTTAAGCTTTCTATTCCAAAGACAGTCTCATTTCACCTTGTCTGGTCATGGTTTACCAATTTCTTGCAGGAAGTTAGGACTTCTTGATTAGTCACGTCAACCTGACTGGCTGAAATGGAGCCATGTATTAAGGCTTACTGATGAGTTCTTATAGTAAAGTAATGAAAATATTCCAAAGGTTTCCACAGTGAAAAGAATGAATGTCTCTGTAAGATCTGTAGTTCTGAGATTATGATGATTGTAGAAGGTTGAAAAACTTAGTTGAAATTCAAGAAAAAAGAATCCAGTACAAAAGTTTCATGTTATTTCTTGCAGATGATATTCTTGGAGTGACTGAAGCATAACATAAAGAAAGTGTCTACCCAGAGCCCAGAAATGCTATACACTTTAGTGTTTCTGGAGAAGTATGGAGAAACTTCGTCTGTGAAAGTGAACACAGAAATGGCTACTCAGGCTAAGTAGGCTTTTAAAAATGCAGAATGTGAAAAATACATTTAGCCAGTGTTAGTGAAATTTTCCCTGGAGGAAAGAATATTCACAGTAATTAGGAAAACTGCGCATGCATAGATATGGATTTGCACAATTTTAATTTGGAACATTCTTTAAAATAAAGGTGACTGGCTCCCCTTTGGTCTTTGTACTGACAAACAACATGGAACACGATTCTGGAGTGCTCTTAAGGCAGTTCTAGCTCGTGAGGTTCACAATTTTTTAAGATTCCTTAACGGTAATGAAAACTGTGGGCCCAACAACCAGTGGCCTGGGCTTTAAAAATTATTGCTCTATTATTTCTAATTCTATACCAATTTCTAATTCTAAGTAGAAGTTTGTTTATGTATTTTTTCCTCAGGGTAAGAAATCAGTCATTTAGAAAGAAGGGGATTAGTGTTAAGTTTATTGAAACAAAATTATCATAGAGCCTTTGAAGAACCATATAAAGGAAAAGTATAATCTTTCACTTTTCAGTGCTGAATAACTTAGATACTTAAGCAAAGCAACAAGCAAACATTTTATCTGTGTTTAATTCACAATAATTCAATCAACTTTTAAGTTAAATAACAAAATTGTCCAGTCTTGTATAACAATATAAAATCTGTGCAAAAATGAAGTTTGTGTTGGAAGTCAACCAGCCATTATTACCTTTTAAAGATATTCTGGTTTATTAGAATCTAAACCTCCAGCATTCGTTATAATGCTGTACAATTCGTACTTTTTAGAAAAGGACTATTTCACTTAAATGTGGTTTTGTATTGCTTGTATAAAAAATAGGTCAGCTGTGACATAAAAAGAGTTTAAAAGTCATTAATTTGTCCTTACAATAAGAAAAGTTACACAAGCTAAAAATTAAAGGCTTTTCTTAGACTCAAGAGATTTGAGTTCACAGAGAAAATCATTATAACAAAATATGAACATATAAGTAAAAACAGAGAATCAGAGCTGAGATTCACAGACCAAGAAGAGAAACCACTGAAAAACAACTGAGTGGAACGCTGATTTATTGATTTAAGGAATTACTGTCCATTCAGTGTGGACTAGCAGGAATCTGAGAAGCATCTGCAATTGCAGTCGTGCTCTGAGACTGGTATGAACTCCTCTTTCCCTCCCCCAAATTCCAGGCATATTCCAGAGTCTCACAGTGGAGATCTCAGTAAGGCACCCTCAGTGTGGCTCATCGAACCAGACTCAGCTACAATGCACATATGAAAATCACCTGAAATCACACTTACATGTAAAGTAACTGTGGTTAATGTGATAAGAATGCTAATGAAGAAAGTAAATGCCATGCATGAAAATATGACTATGTGTGCAGAAAATCACACATAACATATGTTAGAAAAAATAGCTCTGTGCCAGAACTGGGAATCAGTAAGCTTAAAAATCAGAGCAGTAAAGAATTCCTAATCTGACCTACAAAAAGAATAAAGGTTGAAAAGCAAAACAACTACAGAACTAATACATAAGGATTGTAAGATAATATCGAAAAGATTTAATTGCATCTACCTGGACACACACACACACACACACACACACACACACACACACGAGAAAAAGGTAGAACAAATAAAAAGAAACTTTTGACATGATGAAAACAAAAACTTTCCAAAGTTAATGACGGCCCCAGGTCTAGGAGTTTCAGAGAATACCAAAGCCAAACAAACAAACAAACAAACACCAGAACTTGCATCATGCATATCATATTCAAATCAAAGACAGAAAGTCTTTTAAAAACTCAGAGGAAAAAAATCTTACTTATTAAGAGAAAAATGATAAGAATTATAACAACTTCTCTTTGAGATACGATTAAAATAAAGCAAATAAAACAGATATTCAAAGGAAAAGCTAAATACCAATCTAAAATTCTTTTCTGGTGAAATCATACTTTAAAAGTAAATGATAAACCTTTCATCAGACTAACAAAAAGGGGGAGAATTTAACATTGGCTTGCAAAAATGTTAAAAGAAGTTTCTCAGAAGGAAGGAAAATGATGTATGTCTGAAATTTATATCTACATAAAGAAAGAATACTAGAAAAGGTGATGAAATAGTTGATTTCCTTTTCAATTTACCTAAATGTAGCTAGTTTAATAAGTTACATGAGAAATGAGCTGGATGATTTTATATCTCAGATAAATGAAGTAAGCGACAATGTCACAAAGGCCAGGACAGAGGAAAGGAGAACAGCCAGGTGTGAGGTGCCTGGACCGCGCAGGGTGAGGGTGACAGTGAAGGTGGAAGGTGAGTACTCGTTAGCCACAAGTGTTTACTGTAAATTCTTGCCAGTGTGAAACAAAGTAAAGGCAAGACCAAACGATTTATTTCTTAAAAGTTCTCATCTTAAATACAAAGATCCAGGTAGCATAAAATTATAGAGATGGACAAAGTTATATTGTATGAACACCAATCATTAGAAAACTTGAGTACACATAACATCAGACAAAGCTGTCTTGAGGAGAAGTAAAATTTTCAGCTATAAAAAAGAGCTTTACACAATGGTACGGCGTTCATTTCTTCAGGAGAATCATAATCATCTTAAACTTTTAAACATCTAACATCACTTTCTGAAAATACACGAGGTAAAATGATAACGTGAAAGGGGGAGAACAAAAGTTATATTATATCTCAAGAATTCCACACTTCTCTGTGAGTAAATGAATCTTCAAGCATGCAAAATTCATTAAGGAAATAGATAACCTGAATAATCCCGTCAACTTTATGTGTCATTTATAAAATATTCTGTCAAAGAAGAACAGTATATATTTTTTCAAATTCCATGCAAAATTCTCCAGACTACACAACATTGTTTCATTAAATATACATTAAGCATCAAAAGACTGAAAATCATATCAATTATGTTCTCAGAACATAATAAAGTTAATCTGGAAATTAATAACAGCCAGGTACCGAGAAAATACTAAAGTATCTTGCAATTTTATAGTATATTTCTAAACACTCATTGGTCAAAGAAGAAGTTTCTAGAGAATATTTAAAAATTTTATATTACAATAAAATAAAAAATATGGTATCAAAATTTGTTGCAGGTATATTCTATATGTAGTGGTTACCGAGAAATTTGTTCTTAAACAAAAATATCAGAAAATAAAAATTCAAGTTAAATAACATAAACTTCTACTATATGCACCTAAAGAGAGAAGAGAAAATTAAGAAGAAACAAAGAACTAATAAAAATTAAAAATAAAAAAGAAGCATAAAGAATAGACATATTCTCTGATAAATCTTCAGATAAGGAAGACATCAGGTCAATTCTCCATAATCTTTTTCAGAAAATAAAACAGAAAAATACATGCTAATTGAACTAGGCTACAACATCCTAATGGTAAATATCAAAAATATTTGGTTCACATCCCTGAAAATGAAGAAAGAATATGCCACTATTCAAGTGGTTATAAAAGTATATCCATAAGGTAACGGTTATCCTTCTGTTGTAACAAAACTGTAGCCACAGAGAAAGGGGTAAAGTGTGTAGGTCTTGGACAGTACTCGGCTGACACTAAACTTAGCATATGTAAAGTGTACAGCTGTGTGATTTTGTAAAAGTATTGTATGAATACCTAGTAAGCTTGCGAACTCATATAATTGTATTTAGTCATTGTATGTTCTTGCAAAATGTGTGTAATAGCTTTACCTCAAATTAAAAACAAAATGAAGGGCTTTGATCAGTTTTTCTTTTCTAAAGTTTTAAAAAAATAGTTTTACTCAGAAAAAAAGAAAGAAATCTATGGACCAATATCACTTGTGAATATAGAAGGAAAATCCTTGACAAAATATTAGCACATTACTTCCAGCTATAAATGACAGGATGATATATCGTGATTAAATGGGGCTTATTGTGGGCTTATAAGCCTACTTGAAAAAATTATAAATGAACATAAACTTATTAAGAAAATAATAATTAAACAACATTTATATCAAGGGATGCATGGAAAAAAACCTCAGTAAAATTCAAGTGTTCATGATAAAATAATTTTAAAACTAGGAACCTGAGACTTTAATTAATAAGGGAAATGCAAGAAATATCCACAGTTATTATACTTGTGAAACAATGATTCACAACTCACTCATGTGGTGGTGAGCATGGCAAGATGTCCACCTGTGCCACTCCTATTTACCATTGTACTGGAAGAAATAGTGCAATAAATAAAGAAAAAATAGCAATCATACACACTAGAAAACTATACATACTACAGGAAATCTGTTAATAAGCAAATACAGCCAAATTACAAGACACAATATACAAATGTCAAGTTCTTTTCTAGAGACAACAATCACCAATTATCAATTGACATGGCACTTATATATAAATCTGAGTGTATGTAAGATCTGTATTCAGAAAGTTATAAAACTCATGAGTCAGAGACTAGCTAAATAAATGGAGACATATTCCAATTCAGATATTAAAAGATTTAGTATTGTTTTTAAAATACTCTTTTGAAAATCTATATACTTTACACAATTTCAATCAAATTTTCACAAGCTGCACTGTAGACATGGACAGAATCATTCCAACAGCCAAATGGAAAATAATAAGAGTAGAATACATAACATAAACATAAAGAGTCATTTTGGAGTATTAATGATACCACAGAGATTGAGATTGGAAAAGGTAGGAACACAGAATAGAACAGAACAGACAGCCCAGTAATAGAACTACACAAATAATAAACTCATTTTTGCTGTGTATATAAGTGCAATTCAGTAGAGAAGTCATAGCCTTTAAAGCATTGACGCTGGAATGATTTAAACTCCGTGTGCATAAAGGAGACCTATACACAAACCTTACTTCTTACACAAAAATTTCTTCAAAATAAACTTGACCTTAAAATATAAAAGCATAAAATTTAAAATAAATATTGAGAGAAAGTCTTTCAACGTGGGTTGAACAATCGGAATTTCAATGTAATATCAAAAGCATCAAATGTGACAAACTTAGAAAAGTAACTACTAAGTTTAAAAACATTTTCCTTGAAAATCTACTCTTGCCAGGCTCATAGCTCAGCAGCATAAGCGCCTGCCTGACAAGGTTTTGAGTTTGATTCCCACTACACAAACACACAAAGCTACTCTCAACAAAGACAAGCCATAGATATTAATATTTTTGTAGTGTCATTAAAACAAGATAATAATTCCCATAATTAAAATGGCTAAAATAAATATCCACTGGTGATAGGTATGTAGAATGGGGACCCTTACTCATGCTAGCAGGAATACAAAATGGTAAGACAAACTGGCTATTTCTTACCAAGCTAAACATAGACCTACCATTCAGGGCTAGTATAATGCTGCTGGGCATTTATACAATGGACATGAAAAACCTGTCTATGAAAGTTTGTAACAACTATATTAATAATGTCCCCAAACCGAAATCAACCACTGTGTCATTCGGTAGGTCAACAGATGAACTGTGAATATTCGTTCAATGAAATCCCATTTAGTAATAACAATGAATGAGCCATAAAGCCACACAAAAATGTAGATAAATTTAAAGGCATATTGTTAAGTGACAGAAGTGAATCTGAAAATACTACAGATTGCATCATTGCACTCAAAGGACATTCTGAAAAGCCAAAATTTAGATGATAAATAAATAAATTAGTGATTTCCAGATGTTGAGGAAGAAAAAGAGTAGAATTAATGAAGGATAGAGGACTTATTCTGTGTGTAAATCATTCATATGAAACACTAATGGTGAATACATGACTTTGCATTTATACAAACCCATGGAACTTTAGGATCATAACGGTTAATCTCAATAGATGCATATTTGAAAATTCATTTGGAGGGTGAGAAAATCACAGCATGGAGAATAAATGATAACCAAAAGAAGTCTAACTGAATTCTACCTGCATGAAGCAATAGTTTAATATGTTTGAACAAGGTAGGGGACACATGCTCCTACTGAGGTAATTTTTTAAGTGAATATAGGCTGAGATGAAAACATTGATCCACTGAGTTGGTGATAGATTATAATCAACCAAGGGGAGAAAACTAGAAGGATGCTTGGACATGTTGTAGCATATTAAAATAGAAACATCAGCATGACCTCACATTTAGCTTGATGTAAAGGCAGTTGACACACGCAACAGTATTTAGGTATCTGTATCTATATTTGCAAAAGCTGGTCGTATGCATATAGACACTTGACATGTCAGCTAGATGGGCCTGAAATCAGTGAAACCCCAGCAGCAACCAGTAGGTCTAGGTCCCAGAGCTTGATTTCCTATACCATCCTCCAATCAAAGGAATAAATAAATCTTTGGAAAACTAACAGATTTTGGACCTGGGGTAGGGAATATATATGAGTCTGTATCATCTTGTAATGGCAGTAAAGAGGAATGTTAAAGTAAGACGAACCATCAAAATAACATGATCAAGAACAAGGAGGAACTAGCACGATGATGGAATGCATCAAAGTGCTGTAGGAAACAGCTGTGAGACAGCACAGCTGGGACATTTGAGCAACACAAAAATGTAATGTTGGTTTATAACAATCTAATATAGTAAATAAATCGCAACGCATTCATGTTTTTCTCTGGCTATGAGTGGAGAATCTTAGTTTCATGTTCTTGTCCTACTCAGTTTACTGAATCAATAGCTTTTTAAAACATTTCTTTTATCAGAACCCACTCAGGGAGCTGGGGATATAGCTCAGTGGAATAAGCGCCTGCCTAGCAAGCGCAGGGTCCTGAGTTCAATCCCCAGTACCGCCAAAAAAAAAAAAAAAACAAAGAACCCACTCAGGTAGCAGAAGAAATTGTCCACCCACAGTAGGTTCTGCAAAGACTAGGCCCCAAGATTTTCTGTTCTATCCCAAAAGTCTGTACGTAGTGAGATATGCCCTACTAAAATTAGACACATGACTACACATTTTTGTTTATTTATTTATTTGTTTGTTTGTTTCTTTCATAGTTTAGCCACACTTTGTTTTCAGGGAAACATTGCCATAAATTGAAATATTTTCATCCCAGCGGACAGATACAAAAAAGTAATATTAGTTTATAACAAAAACATTCCACAAATAACTGCTACCTTTCCTGCCTGGGTCCCTGGCTATATATTTGTTGCTCAAATATATATGAATATACAAATTTTGCCTATGGACTAATCTAGGTGATTCATTTCTATAAAATTATAAATTGAAACATTATAAGAATATTCATTGTTGGTCTTAATTTTCAGCACAATATCAGATACAAAAATCACTGGACATTTTGACTAACCTGATAGAGATTTATGAATCAATGTACAATGTACAATGGGTGTGGCAAGGTAGAGGGAGGGATAAAAGGAAGATTTTGCAGATAATGAGTATAATAGTATTTTCTCCTTAGTAACAGAGGATGGAGCACATTTAAAGAGAAATAGTGAAGATGTGGGCCAAAAGAAGGATGACCTAAAGTTTTCTGCTTAGGTACTTACCTTATGGATATCGTCTGTGTATCCTTTTATCACTATGAGCATGACTAGGCCAAAAGCTTAAATTTTCTATTTCTCCAAGTATTATTGTGTCTCTGTCTTTTATCGTTCATTACACTCCTTCATAGTCTTAAAAACATATAGTCACCAATTTAGACCGTTCCGCAATTCATCCTATTCAAAGTGGAGAATTACATATTTTTATATATTATAGTGTTTATCGTTATAGAATATGGGAGGTTATACATGGGGTGGAGACCGGTGGTCGATGGGGGCGACTGTGTGGACTTGACCGGGTTCCCAGAGTGCCTCAATGGGGTGGAGCCCAGTGGTCTGCTGGAGGGACCCTGAGGACTGGACTGGCCCTCTGCACATGCTGTATCGAGGTGGGACCTAGCTGTTTGCTGGGTAACCCTGCCTACTTGACTGGACCCCTGATGGCCTTGAGGGCTTGTCAGTGGGGGCTTGACCATAGTGAACCTGGTTCCCTGCTTATTTACTGTCTTTGAGGATGGGTGCTTTTCCACCTCCTGCCATGGCAATTTGTGTACACCCATGTTTGTTACAGCATAATTTGAAGCAGCCATGTCTCTTCCCAATGTGAGAGCCCAAGGGAGTAAATAAACCAAAAAGTGCAGTTATTATCAGAGGGAAGATGACTGATTGCATGGTAGAACAACAGAGATGAGGGTGGAGAAAATTGATCAATTGAAGGAGCCATCATCTGCATAACTGAGTAACAAATGTGAAGATAACATTATATAATACAGCATCCAGTGCTAATCCCCTACTATCTTCTCTATAATTTGATATTTCCTTTATTGTTTTTGTGTTAACAATTGCGAAGATAACATTATGTAATGCAGCATCCAGTGGTAATTCCCTACTATCTTCTGTATAATTTTGTATTTTCTGTACTGTTTTTGTGTTATTCTAGTTTATATATCTCTATTCTTTTGTCTTTAAAATTAAAAAAGGAGGTTAATTACTTATATATACTGGTACCTATGATTATTATATATTACCTCCTTGTTTACCATTACAGACAATATAAAGAAAGGACTCATTTATATTATTTGTGGAATTTAATAAAAGCTCTGGGAGCTCTATTTGTATATTTCTCATTAGTGTTATTTGAAAAACAACTGTAGTAGATTAGATTATTATTATTCAACTGCTAATCATTTCCTCCTCCTAACCATAATGTCTATTCCTCATTACTGTGATACTTGGCCAGATTGCTTTATTTGGCTAGTGGAATGTTGACATTAAAGACAGTGTGCCTTTTTACTTGTGCCCCAGTGACTTCAGTTGTGAGAATAACATTCCACAAATAACTGTTCCCTTTCCTGCTTGGGGCCCAGAGTGAGTACATGCAACTTATAAATCTACAGTCCAAAGCAGGGCCTCCCGCCCACCTTGCAGCCCCACCACTAGACCAGAAGTGCCTCATTTGGCTATTGTCCTATATATATGAGAATAAAGGATTTTTGGTTCTATATCATTGGCTTTTAGGTGTGTTTTTAAAGGCAGCATTATTGTGCAATAGCTGAAACAGAAATTAGAGTTTAGAATTGAGATACACCATAACAAAACTCTAAAATATGTGGTGATAGCTTGGAGACCATCTGGATGGTAATGGAGAAGCTTTCACAAGAGACAGAGAAATGGTGATCAATTTACATCAGAAGATACAAAAACAGAAAAAATAATGAATATGTTTTATTATTTGTAAATTTGTAAATTTGTTATTTGTATCCTTGAAGGCAGAAAACATGTAGAAACACTCTGTGGCTGAAGAAATTCCACAGAAAAGCTAACCATGTTGAGCTGTCGCTACAAAAGAAAGACCAGTTTAATAATTTACTGGCTGAGGTACAAAGAACTAAAGAGAAACAGAAAAGTCCCCAAACTCTGGAATTTGTAAAGAATATTTCATCAAATTAAAGGTTTTTTAACAATATAATCTCAGGAAAAGACCACATCTAAAAAACTGCCAATGAGACAGACTCAGCACAAAAGAACAGTTTTGGTTGTAACCCATTTGGGTGGGAGTATGGCAGAACTCTTGGAATACTTAGGATGTGATCCCACAGAAACATGATGGAAAAACAGTATTAGAGTAAAGAGCAATGGAGGATCATAGACTGAAGAAAAAGGACATTTGTTATTGTTGATACATTGTGTCAACTTGGGGAGTCTAGAGGTTTGGCTGAGTGATTCAGCAGGAAGCCAGGGTGCTTACTTTGTACACATCCTGAGCCTGTGGAAGAGGAGGGCCTAAGAGTTTGTGTGAGAGCTACACGCCCCCTGGGTGGGGGTAGGCTGTTTACAAGGTAAGGAAGAAAAAGAGGCTGCTTGCAGCCATTTCTCCCTGTTTGCTGTTTGTTTTGCTGTGCTCTGCTGCCGTGAACATTCGCCCTCTGCCGTGTGCCACTCTGCCTCAGAACCAGCCAAGTAAGGACTGAAACCTCCACAAACTGTAAGCTAAATAAAGTAACCAAGAAAAGTAACCAAGACAACATTCCTTTCCTGGATATAGGATATTTCAAAACATCCCCAAAGGGATTTTAGAGCGGCTGCCACTCATACATTGCTGTGTGTTTCTTTTCCTTTAAGGAAAGGAGGCTTTATGGCATTGCTTTCTGTTTGGTAACACTGTATGTTGGATATGTTCTTGGAGGACACCTCTCTTTTTAATTTCTTGATCAATATATAGCTCTAGTCTCTACATATACCACAAACTTCCAAACTTTGAATGTGATGCAAAATTGGGTGAGACTTTCAGGCACCAGGATGAAAGAGAAGACATTGTGGATGTAGGAGGTATGTGACTTGTGACCAAAGAGAATAACTGCTAAGACTTTGTTACTGGCTCTAATATTTCACCACTATGTAGTACTGTTATGTATCTATATCTTTTTAGCTTTGCCCATTTAACATGATTTAGCTGACACGAAGTTAGCAAACATCATGGGAGGGGAACTTCAGGACTCACTTGCATGATTTTACTGCACTGTTGTGCTTCTGCTTTTGCTGTGAAAAGAGAGCCCAACACGCTTTCTAGTTCCAGAAGCAGAAGAGGCATATGAAGCCGAACTGAATTCAAACTGAACTGACTGCATTCATGACTCGCTAATCATCGAGGTTAGCTAAGTCATATAAATGTTTAGAAGAAATGTATGGTGCTGTGTGACAGAGTCTGGGCATGGTTTATTATGCAGCATCAATGTGACTGTAGTTGGGTGAAATAATGAAGAACATGATCAGTCATTTCAAAATGCTTTGATAAGTTTTTGATATCTAAATAGTTATTGTTGTGGAAGAATGCTAAATCTCTACTTGGGGTTGACTTAATCAGCCTCTTCAATGGTGAGCCCTGAGGAAGTACCACCAGAGGGAGAAACTCCTCCACCCAGGAAGCCCCCAGGCATTCCTCCAGGCACGCCTCCTGCACTCTGGTACAGCTTGGTGATGATGGGATTGCAGACTTATACCATCTCCTTCTGCTGATGTTCAGATTCTTCCTCCTCCGCAGTCTGATTCTTATCCAGCCAACTGATGACTTCATTACACTTGTCAGGAATCTTCTGTTTATCTTCATCATTAATGTTGCCCTTAAATTTCTCATCTTCAGCAGTTGCTTTCATATTGAAAATATGGGACTCCAGTGAATTCTTGGAGAACACTTTGTGCCTGTGCTTCTATTTTTTCTGATCAAGAGAAAAAAGACCAAATATACTGTGGTTTCCTTATAGAGAAAAATAAAAAATAAATGAAGATTGATGATGTACAAGGAGAAATAAATTATATCTTACTTTTTCTAGAACAACTATTCTTGGTGTATTTATAATATTCTTATGAATTCTCTTGAGAATCTCACAATATTTCTTGAAAAATGATTGCTTTTAAATTAGGACAGTTTTGGGCCAGTTTGACTTCGCATTAATCACTTTATTAATTTATGTCTGTCTAGAAATACCAGACAGTGCAGTGACTTCATTTCCTAACACAGAAACATGGCTCCTTTCTTTGGTTAGAGCAGAAAGAGGGTATAAAAGCTGAAACAAACACTACCTGCCTTGTTAAGTTCCCTGCCATTGGGTGCATGTAAATAATATTTAAACTTCTGTAGTGAATGTTGCTGAGTGGTTTCCTGCATTACTAGATATAAATTGTACAAGTTATTTTAAATCATACCATGTATAAAAGACTGTGAACTCAGTCAATAAATGTTTTAGAATTTGTAAACTCATTTTAGTACTACTGTACTTAGTGAGCGGTTGTTTCATTATATGAAATATCTTTTATAAATGTATTAAGATATGAAATAGTATATAAAACAACTTCTTGAAAAGCCTAATTGCAAGTAGTATTGGGCGACTAAGTTGTGTGTAGACTGAAATACGAAACACCTCTTCTGTTTTGAAGATCTCACATGTCAGTGGGAAAAGAGAAATAAATGAATAATTTGTGATGAGAATTGGAGGATTTAGAGAGAGAGGTTATCTGCTTACTATTTTTGAATTGTGAATTCTGTTCATAGTTTGGGTGGAGAAGGAGGTAATCAACAGAATCAATATTGAATCTCTTACTGTAGAGACATTACACACTTGAAATTTGACTTGCGTTACCTTTCCTTTTCTTGATATCTTACCTTTGTTCTTTTTGACTAGAAATTTTTTTTCCAATTTGTTTTATATCCTGGCTCTGATGCTTTATTTGCAACTTCTTTGTCCTTGAGCTCCTGACCTGATTTCACAACTTGCCTTACAATTGTTTCCATGAGGTGTACCACTCCTGTCTAAGTGAGGGCTGTGGTATGCTACGAATGCCGACTCTTTGGAGAAAGCCATTCAGTGCCCTGACTCCCATAACATTATCTACTGATGAATCACAGCTGAGCCCCCATTCTAGAATAGTGGGCCAAGCATTAATCAGTACATAGCTGGGAAAGCTCAACCCACGTGCCACAGTTCAGGAGAATTCTATATGGTCATCACAGCTCATGGAAATTGTTGATGCTTCCATTGCAAATGTATCTTAATTCAATTTCTTTCTCTACCAAACCATTTTTGTTTTGTATAAACCTTTCCCACTTAACTTGGTGCCTGTAAATATCTTCCTCAGTATGTAGTTCTTGGGAAACCTGAATATGGCAATTAGCAATGAGACAGGCCTGAGAAAATCGACTCATAATTGGGATTGGGATACACTTAATTGCCTGCTGGTTGTGAATAGAAATATTAGTAGCTGAGCTGTAGAGAGCCCCTGATATTCTAAAGCCGGGGTTGAAATTTGCACTGGCATGAAAGTGGTACAGGACACCAGTGGAAGTGGCTGCCTGTGGTCGCACTGTCTTAGGTGTTTGAACAGTTCAAGGAACTCAGAAAATAAATTCTTTAATTGGAAGCACTAAAACATTAAAGAGAGCATTAATGGAAGCCTTAAAGAAATTCTCATCTCCTACAGCTGGAAGGCAGAGAGAGATTTGCTTCAGTCTAAGAACTTAATTATAGAAATAGGAAAGTTTCAGAGAAAGTGAGACCGTAAATAATTCTGATTCCAATAGGTCTGCTGTGTCAGAGGGAATTCATTGGTTGGGAAGTCATGGGAACTTGAGAAGCAGGACAGGAAGAACTTGATTAACACAACAGGGATCTCTCAAGTTCTAGATGCTTCTGACCTCTGGTCTTGCAATACATCCCACTGCTCCGTGTCAAAGGCTAGCATTCTTCCTTAGTGTGCCGTTGTGCCACTCTTTGCTTTTGAAGCCTCTAAGTTTCTTGATTCCAGAGTCTATGCACAGCTCACAAGGCTGCTACGTTACCAACCTCAACATAACCTGACTAAGAAAGGAGATCTTAGAAAGAAGATATTGCTACTTTTGCTAATATATACACATATAAGCCGTTAGATCGCTTTCATATAGGAAAGGGAATCCTGAGGGTGCTGGACCAGGGCGGGTGGGCAGAGCATCTTCAATGACATGAAGTTTGTCACTCTGACCCAGTTCCTAGGAAATGGTGTTTAACTAGAATGGTTGGTGAAATCTTTAAAACAGTCATATCTTACATTTTGCAAAGTAGAAATACTGGCTCACCTATGGCAGATGATAGAGAAAAGAAAATGAACATAAATCTGTTAGCTCGAACATACTGTGCAAAGCTGGATGACCTACTAGTAATTACATTTGGGACAGAACAACAGATTTATTTGCAAATAAGAAAGGAAGATACCAGCATTGGGTACCAGCATTGTCAAGAAATTCAGAATGACTGCTTTCTGTATACAGAGCCTGATAAAGGCTCGTACTGAGCTGGGTTCCATGATGTGACTGCCTCATGTGGTATAGTGAATAACTTGGCTGATTGTCCAGAAGCATATAAGAGGTCTTGGCAGAAAATCATGTAGATCCTCCTACAGAAATAGAAGCAACATGAAAAAGTATTTAAAATACAAGCTGTATCTACCAGAGAGATATGATTACATAGCAGGCACTAAACAACTTGGTGGAGAGTATCACTTGACCATTTGAAGTCAGCCAGATTCTGTCATCAGCCATTACAGTTCTTGCACAAAAGTTCATGAACCGTGGAAGCTAGGTAGACATGCAACAGCTTGGGTTCCTCCTTACCAAATTAGCTGCTGCTAATGCTATATATTCAGCCTGCTGATATTAGATACTAATGCTGAACCCATATAGCACTATTTCTGTTTTCAGAGAGGATCAGACTCTTTGAAGTAAATCGATTACCATGAATATGCTCCATCTTGAAAGCAGTGGTGATTCATCTTGATTGAAATTGGCTCACTCTCTGGGTATTAATTTTCCTTTCATGGCTACAGGGTCTCAGTCACTACAGTTTTTATGGCTTACAAAGGGTAAGTACAAAGCACAGTATTCCAGTTCACTACTAAGGAGATGTGGCTGCTAGTATATAATCGTATCTCATATATGGTCATATACTACCCAGAATTTCAGGGGTAATTGCGATTTGAAATGGGCTCTTTGTGGCATCTCAGATTCACACTGTTTGAGATTAAAGTCTATGGAAATTGAGTTTCATCGCCCAGAATGCACGGTCCGTTATGTAGTGCTCCACCCTAGTTATGTAGAACACTTGGGACTGACATCCAAAGAGCAAGAGGAGTGGGGCAACTTAGGACCAGGAAACATTTTTAACTTATTGTGTTAGTCAGGGTTTCCCAGAGGAAGAAGCCAATAAAATGCATATTTCATTAAAACAATATTTTATTTCTTTGAGATGGATTTATATGTAATTGCTGTCTGAGGCTGGGGAATAGGAGAGACCAGTAGCTGATCAGTCTAAGGAGGTGAAAGCCTCAGAATAAGAGCAACTGATCATGCAGCCATAGAGAGAAGTTAAACTTCTGGAAACCTCCAGGAGAGTTGCTGGTGAAAGTCTGACCTTAAAGCCTAATGAATCAGGAGTCCAATTTCCAGAAGAAATGGCACTCGCTAAACCACAGCCCTAACTCAAGCAGGACCCAGTGTACACACAGGAGCACACTTCCTTCTTCTTCCGCTTTTGTTGCATCGTGGCTCCCAGCCTTTTGCACAGCACCAACTCACTTTCAGAGCAGATCTCCCCTGCTCAGGTTACTGGTGCACATGCCAGTCACCTCTGGAAACGCCCTCACAGACACACCCAAATACATGCGTTACCCGTTGTCTAGGGGTCTCTTCATGAAGTCAAGCTGACAGTCAGTAGTAACCATTACAATTACTTATACTAAAAATTATGCATATATTCTCTAAAATTCAACTTTAATCAAGATCATATATTTTAATTTTATAAATAGTGCAACAGATCTTCCTCAGCCTTTGTAATTGTATTCAGCTTTTGTCACAGCCCAATCTGGCTTCATTCACTCATTCAAGCTGTCTTTCCCTTGAGCTCTCCTACATAACCTTCCATCTACTAATCATCATAGGAGGGTCTGTTTTCTGGGAAAACTAATCAAGACAATAGCTTTTCTTATTTTTTCATGCTTCTGCCTACATGGTTTAAACTCCCTGGCTTCCTCCTTAGCAGACTATCAATGCAGCTAGCTTCATCTGTCCCTTTTATAATCTTTCTGCAAGAACCACCATGGTTTTTCTCTTTTGTCTTAGAATTACAGAGATACACAAACCTTCAGCCTTTATAAAGTTTTACAAGCAAAGAACTGCTCAACCTGTGCATAACCAAAAATAAGTTTGAGTTAGGGAGGACTTAAAGAAAATATAATCTAGCTTGTATTTAGTATTTATAGGTAAAGTTTTATTGTAATTCTAACCAGTATGGATTGTTCATAATGTCATAGAATTTCAGAGGGGACAGGGACTCCAACTTATTCAATGTAAATGTCTTTTTTTTTCTATATTTCCTGAAGGATTATCTTTGTAACCTATTTTCAAGACAATGGAAGTGCTTTTGTTGAAAATGAAAGCATAGAACTCCAAATAAAGAACAAAGAAATATATTATTTTTACTGTGTAAAATCCCTAAATGTAATAAATAATGAAATAAATGAAAATAATGGAATAGAAAGGCTAGTTTAAAAATCAAGAAATTCTCAGCTAGTTATATAAGAACCCCAAATTGCTGTGGAATGGGGTGTTTTAAATCATGGGCTACATTATTATAGCATTCAGAACCACTGTTACATAGAAAACATTTGGGTACTTATATTTATAGATTGGGCTAAATTTTCCAGTTGAAAAAGCTCTGAACAATATATAAGAGTTCATTTCATCAAAATGCCTGGGAAATGTTGAAAATGACAGGAGATGAGTCAGCTTGAAAGCCCTTGACTGTGAAGATAGGTTACATACTGCACATATTTTGGAAAATTGGTTGGGTGGGCCAGGGATATGGCTCAGTGGTACAGTGCCTATCTGGCAAGCAGGAGGTCATGAGTTCAATTACCGGTACCAAAAAAAAAAAAATCGGTTAGGTTTACTAAATCTCTTTTAGATACTTACCTACTCTCAAGTCCAGTGAAGATGTGTGTCTTGGCTACTTTTCCCTCATTGCTGAGACAAGATACCTGAAACCCAAAATTAAGGAAGGAAAGGTTTATTTAGCTCACAGTGTGTGGAGGTTTCAGTTGATAATCAGCTGGCTCCAAGGCAGGGTGGCATGGCACAGGGGCAGCACTTCACAGTGGCAGAAGACAACAAAAGAAACAAGAGCAAAAATGGGGCAAGGCAAGCATCTTTTCCTCCCTTATATGTAAGGGGGTCCCCTGTCACTCCATGGCAGATGTAGCCCTCACACCACCTCCCTGCCCTCCTGTCACACAGAATGAGGATGTTTACTAAATAAAGACTCTGGCTCCCTGCAGAGAGGCTAATGAAACTTCTAAACTTCTCAAATTGACACAACTATCAACAATGACAATGAGTTCTGAGTATTCCTGATAAAGAGTGCCTTCTGCATAACTGATGTTCACAGTAGGTCAGCCTACCCACTCCACAGCTTACAACTTGCTTCTCTCTAGGGGTGCCCAGTACTTCTCAAGAGTCCTGCTTCACTCATTTTGATGCTCCCTTAAGTCTGACTCATCTTCCTAGGGTCTCCTTTAGTCACAGTTTTATTATTTTCCCTCACAGTAACAGCTTTCTTAGATCAACTCAGTTCTGTTGGAAAATTGAAACTTTCTGTGGTCAGTTTCTTCATAACAGCAGAGTTTGTCCTTATAATACAGGCAAAGAAAGTTTAAATTCTTGACAATCAGTGGCCAAATTAACCAAAGGCACATTAAATAGCCTTTGTGAGGTTTTCATTAATAACTTGTACTTAGAATAACTATAGATGGACATAATGGATGGTTTTTGCAGGCTAAATTATAAACTAGGAAGTATTAAATCTAATGTGGCAAAGAAAGTAGAAGGAAAAAGATCAGAATGCAAGACATATGTTATTCTTAACATACCAAACCATCACACTATAAATATATTTATATAGATAATGAATATGCTTTTGTTGAGAATTAAAATATAAAACTCTGATTATTTTATACATATATATATACAATTTTATTAGTGTTTTAATATTCTATCCAGTATTACTTATAGGTTTTATTCAGCTTGTCAACATTTCTGACACTATGACAGATTAGGTAAAACACTAAATAGTATTGGGTTCAATATTAAAACGATTCTTTCAATTTGTAGATGAGCTAGAAAGGTGACAAAAATCTATAGGGGTGAAAAACTACAAAAAAAGAAATAAGTTTAGAAAATTTACTAATTGCTGATGTCAACATCTGCCCTGAGAGTATCTGCCAAAGGTGTGAAGCCTTTGGAATTGAATAGGCCTTCTGAGAGGAAGGGCTGGTAATGCCAAGGCCTGCAGAACATGAAAAGTCAGAAAAGGTTGCCTACATAAAACTGGGAGTTTGAAACATAACGAATTTGGTGAAAAGGTGAACTAGACAAGAGTATCATGTTTCAAAAACTTCCCCACGTCATTCTTTGCTCTGTACCGAAGTAGAAAAAATATCCAGTAAAATTTTTCATGAAAAACTAGCACACGCATGAATTTTGCACATGTATTTACATGACCTATGTGATCCCCAAATGCATCTACAGTGGTCTGTGATAGCTATACGCCAAGCCCTTGGCACAAACAGATACAGAAAATCTCTGCAAAAGGCACATTAATTATGACTCTCAGAGGATTCCCACAAGCATGTTTCCAAACTTCATGGGTTAATTTTAACTTTTATGTGTGGCCATAAGGAAGTAATTGATTTTGGATCTATTCTCGTACCCTGAACAGTGACAATGTTAACAATCATTGTCAAAATTTTTACATTGTGTAAGCATGTAACTTCAATAGTATCCTTTACGGAATGAAGCCTGTATTGATCAGCTTTTCATCACTGGGACCAAATATCTGTGAAAAACAAGTGGAAAGATTGGTTTGGGCTGACAGTTTCAGAGCTTTCATTGCTTAGTTGCTTTCAGGATGATCCACACCCTTCAGTGAGGCCTCACCCCTGATTTCCATTGCCTTCTATTGCCATCAAGTTATCGTCTTGACAACAGATTAACGTGAGCTCTCCTGACTGACTCGAAGCCTATTAGCTGGTAACCAAGACTTTAGAACTTGAGATTTGGGGAATATTTTAAACCCAAATCATAAGTGCACAAGAGTATAACATACAAGAGTGGTATTATACAGTAACAAATTATAAAATGTAATAATAAATGAAATAATAGCATATTAATAAATGAAATAATAGCATATTAAACAATTATTTGAGAACTTATTTAATACCTCTAGTCTATTAGATCAGGAGGTCCTTACATATATCAGGGACTTGGGGCCGGGGATGTAGCTCAGAAGACCAGCGCCTGCCAGGCAAAGGCAACAGCTCATATATCAGGGACTTTTTAAAACTACGTGTTCAGAACTTAGCACACAGTGTAACTGAAGCGCTCAATATTTTTGAAATGAGTGAGTATGGTAGGTACGTTTTTCAGAAAAGGAATTAGCAGGGGTTGTGGAACAAGTAGTCTCGCTCTCATTGGTGTAAAAATTAAAAAAACAGTCACTCCTGATAGGTTTATCAAAGGTTTGGGTAACTGTGAAAGACAGCTGTCATCTATGCATTCATTTGGGGATCTAAGTCCTTTAAGTATTCTTACCGTTAGCTACACATGACACCTTCTCTCCGAGTAACATATCAGGGGAAAAGAGAAAGGGAGGATGCGGCAGCGTCCTTTTATGGCTTTACGCCAGGAAAGAACAAATATAACTTCATCTCACATTTAACTGGTCGAAACTAGTTACATAACTCGTTAACTGCAAGGGAGATGGGGAATTTTAGGGGCAGAAATTTAAAGTTTATTTGCATCATTCTCTCTCTCTCTCCATGTATGTTTATACAAAGGTTTATCCAGTGCACAAATGAATAAGTGAATTAGTGGAACACGTTCACAACAGCTCCAATGTTTGGCAGTTGATATTATCAAACAAATTCCTACTACCTCCAGCTCATTTGTAAAGTTAATAATAAGTAATAATTGTTTTCTTTTAAACTCTTGGTTGCAATTTTGTTTCTGTATTTTTAATTATTTTTCACTTTATTAGTACATAAGGATACTGGCAGTTTTCATGAATAGATAACTATGTTTAAAGGGCTACTCTGCCAAAATAACCTGCTTTAATGAGGCTCACTCTCATCCTTCTTCATTCAAAGTTGATGGTAAAACGTAATATCATAGGGACCAAGCAGCATATGGGCTTCTTTGATGACTGCATTTATAAGAGAAAGTCTTTATAAATTTATTTTCCAGGTCTCAAATTAGTTTTTTTTTTAAGCTGAGACTTTGAAACTTAGCTTCTTAAAGTCTTTGGATACCAATTTGCTTTTCTAGACAGAAAATACCTGAAC
Organism: Dinomys branickii; assembly: GCA_004027595.1. Taxonomy (NCBI): domain Eukaryota; kingdom Metazoa; phylum Chordata; class Mammalia; order Rodentia; family Dinomyidae; genus Dinomys; species Dinomys branickii. The sequence continues at coordinate 9,509 of PVLD010004241.1, read as the reverse complement.
AATTTATTCTTCTAGTAATTAATTTTTAAATGAAATCAAACATATTTCTTAAAGAGGATAAAAAGAAGTATTATAGAGAAGGGCAGAGACAAGTTAAGAATTGTACGTGTTATAGAAGGAAAGAAATTCTAATTGTGGTCTTAAAGCCAAAGTGAAGTCAGACTATTACATATTAATGGAAAGAAAATTTAAACTTCCTTTTTTGGCATTATGCACAGTATTTTCTGAAAGATAGATCCAGTATTGTATTTCTAAGTTTGAGGTTCCTGGAACTTAGTAATTCCCTTAAAGGTAATAATTGCTCTTCTCAATATTTCAAAAAGTGTTGATGAATACATCACTTTCCTCTAGTATCATGTAAGCTAAATGAGCAAAAGCCTTTGCTACTGAATACAGTTAGTGCCCTAGGTTAGATGCGCTTTGTCCCCAGTGGTTCCTTGTTGCAAGCATGGTGCTAATGTGGCAGTGTGAGAGGGCTGTACTGACCAGAGGCTCTGAGCCACTGGGGGTATTCTTTAGGAAGGAATTAGGCAGTTTCCTCAGCACCCTTTTCTCCCTCTGGATTCTTATGCGGCCCTGAGATGTCTTACTGCCACTTGTGCTCCTGTCTCTGTGATACCATCTGCTCTGAAGTCTTGCCAAAGTAGAACTGAAACAAGCATTGAGACTTTAAACCTTCAGACTTGAGTTGAATAAACCTCTTCCATTTATCATGTAGCCAGACTCAGGTGTCTGAATATAGTAAACATGAGTATAATGGATTCTGGCCTAATATAGTTAGTGTAATCATATTGGTTACCTTAGCATGAAGCAAAGCAATGGGACAAATCATACTGACTGGATTATACATCTAGTTTAATTATTCTTGGTTATTTGGGCAATGAATTGGGGATTTTAACAAAATGGGGATTTTAACAATCTCATATAACAGTTTTGGAGATAAGTGATAAGTATGTAAACTATTTAATATATTGTTCAGGGTTGACCTCATCATAAACTTGAGTCTAAAATATATATGATTGTAGCTAATGATTATAAATTATAATAGCAAAGGGTTAAAATGTCTGTAAATCCAACTTCTTTAGAAAAAAGTAGCTATACAAACTCATTTTCCAGCCATTGGACATAGTTCTTTAGAAAATGTGATAATCTAAATTGGATAGAGGAAAAAGTAATTTATAACTTTTAATAAACTCAAAATGAAAATGTAAACATTTCAAGCAGGCTGAACACGAAATATTACATAATATTATGATCTTCATGTAATAACACTTTAAAGGAAAACAAAACTAACAAACATTAACTTAGAGAAACTGTGTTATAAAGACCAATCCATGTTTTGCAGGCTTTCCTACTGTCCATATATGGAACGAAGCTACTGCAAAAGGCATTTTTCCAGCCCTTTCTCAAAGCTTCTGGAAGCCCAGGTAGGTACTGGCCTATGGAAGTTCTTTTCCCTGATCTCTTTCCTCTGTGTATATTTCCCTCTTCACATAATTTTAATGATGTCATATTTATTTGTTACTTATGTTCCAATTTCTTTTCATACAAAGTCACATTCTGGTTTACAGGGGTTAGAATTGATTTGTTTTATTTTATTTTTTTTTTATTTTATTATTTTTTTTTGTTAGAATTGATTTGAATAAATGATGTCTTATTTGTATTCCTTTGTACTACCATCTGCTTTAGTTGAGAAAAATGAGGTTTATGGTATTTCTTTGTAAACATTTACAATGAAACATATTCAAATCAATTCTAACCCCCTGCACATCAGAATGTGGCTTTGTAGAACATTCAAGAGACACAATCCAAAGTATGGCAGTACATTTGTGGTGAAAGGGTTAAAAATTCACCAATAAATTGTAGCTGCAAGTTTCTTTTTGAATCCTATAGCATAATTCTCTTACTTTCCCTATGAAACCGAGGAGGAAACTTGCCTGACATCATGTTGTTAATCACAGGTAGGGGTCAAAATGAAGGTATGTGTAATGAAAGTCATGCTGTACTAAGTGTTGGCTCTTTGGAACTGGTACATACCTGTGTGGGTCCTGAGTAAGGATCTCACTGGGAGTGTTCAGTTGAAAGTAGCATGCTTAGTCCTATCAACTATAATCAAATGAAACAAACAAGACTTAAATGAATAAAACCCATGATTTTTTGCCTATATTGTATAATGCACCCCTTATGCCACAAAACTAGAAGTATTAATTGTGGGCCAGAAGGGAAAAAAGTGGATAATGTTATATCATATAACCAAAGAAATTGCTTTTCAGCAGTACCAGGTATACTGTCCCTTTTTCACTTTTATCTTTTTTTCATATAGATCAGGAGCTTTAAAATGTCCCTTAATGGTAATAATTCCTTACATTTTGTATCCATTGTTTCCCTCAGGAAAGGTTTTCTAGGAGTACATAGCACTTCTGTATTTATAAGTACTGACCACATCATGTACTAATCACTGATCACTGAGTTACTTTAGTTCTTTAATAGAAAGTAAAGCAATTTCCTCAAGTATTACTATTATCATTATGTGTCATTGTAAATGTTTGTAAAGAAATGCCCTAACCCTCATTTTTCCCATCTAGAAGAGATGACAGAATGAAGGGAGAAAATCAAGATATTTATTCAAATAAATTGTTACATTGACATGAGGAACTGTTCTCCATTAAGCTATTATTTGTTTTATATATCAGAATATTCTGGAATGATCTGGTTTTCAAGCCAGGTGAGACAGCAGTAGGATATGGCCTTCCTTGCTTAGCCTGTGAAAATGTTTTGTCATATTATCTGTTCTTTCTCCTTACCTGTGTGAACTAAGATTGTTTGTATCTTCTCTTTTATAAACATAATCTAAAGAACATTTGTCCAAGTTATTTTAAAATACATGCTAAATTATATATGTATGAAAGTAATTCTTATAGGATATATAAATGTTCAACTTTGCAAGAAAATTCCAAATTACTTTCCAAAGTTTTTGAATCAATTTACAGTCCTAGTTACAATCCTCATCCAGTCTCACTATTAGTGTGTTTATACTTCTTAATTTGTGCCTGTCCAATAAGAATAACTTACATCTCTTTTCTAGATTTGTATTTCCTTATAACTGAGGTCAAGTCCTAAAATATTTGTTAACTCTTGTGTTTCCTCTAAGGATAAATATATTTTATTGTCTTTTTGGTTACATAATATTATAAATTTATAAACAGGAAAGATCTCAGCCATGTATCATTTTGACCATGAATAGAAATAGATAATAAGTATGCACATGTAAATAACAAATATACTCTTCAGGTTGTTAGTTTTGAGATTACATGGGGTAGGAAGGTAGAGGAACTGAACAAGGGAAGATTACTTTTATAGACACTTAGTCATTCTAGTCATTGGATTAGATTGTGGTTTAACTGAATGTTCACTAAGTTATCAAACAAATTAATATTTAAATATGTAAATATAGAAAATCAATGGGCCCTAGACACCCCAAAAATACAGTGTTTCATGAAACTAGGTTTATAATTAATCAAACCTACAAGCCTAATGTCAATGTGAAAAGTGTTTAGGCTGCTACAACATGCAAGCCAGTCATCAAAACATGAGAGAAATATGAGGAAATTATTAAAATATACAATAAACAGCTCTAGAATTTGAATCCATTGAAGCTCCATTTTTTTTTTTTTTGCAGATTCGAATATAATCATTTATTCTTTTCTCTGAGGAAACCTATGGTCTCTATGCTCTCTGCAGCCTTGTGACCAACAGCTACCAACATTTTCTAGCCTTTGTTTTTTCCACTGAAGAGATCAACAGTAATCCTCACCTTCTACCCAACATATCTCTGGGATATGCATTCCATAATATATGTTACAGTCACTGGAGGCTTTTATATAATGAAGCTCTATCTTTAATTAATTATTGTAATTATTATTATTGGACATGGAGTAACAAAAGATAATTTAAGTAATTTTCTGGTTCAGAATAGTTCTCATTTCTCCCAGTTGTTTGGCAGAAATCTCAATTCTTTTTGTGTTTTTTTATTATCATTGTTCAGCAGTGTGACCTGGCAGCAATCTTTCCAATTTCTCAAAACAGTGGCTGTTCTCCAGCAAGTAGGTTGCACAAGGGGACAAGAGCAAGCTTGCTGCTGGCCCATTTGGTATAACAATGAGTGTAACCATTCTGTCTATACCATAGATTTTTATATCAGTATTAGACACTGACCAGAGTAGAACATTACATTCAGTTTATAATTCTGCTTTGGTCTTGGACTCGATTCTCTGTGATATTTTCTCTTTGACTGGAGGAGATGAGGGAATGCTTCAAAGCTTCCAAGAGGATTTCTGTGTTTCCCCCTACATTACCCATTCAACATTAAGGAACTGCAAAGGAGTAAATATTCTCTCTTCTGCCTACACATCCTACCTCCATTTCCTTCCTTCCCATATCTTTTCTCCTTCCTTCCTTCCTTCCTTCCTTCCTTCCTTCCTTCCTTCCTTCCTTCCTTCCTTCCTTCCTTCCTTCTATTTTGTATGTAATCTCTAGACCCATCAAAAGCTCCTAGATGACCCCCATACTTTATAATTATTGTGATTACAGTAGCAATTAAGTGGCATGATCACCTAGTCTCCTTACTCTTTGCTCTCCATTTATAATTTGTTCCATGTTCTGATAATTACAATGCCAGTTAATGATACACATTACTAGTATTTCTTTCCCCAGAAGATGATGGGTATTTTTATAGTTTAGCATGTTTTCTAAGATTGTTTCTTACAGCCTCTTGCATCAGTCAAGTTTCCAGCAAGAAATGAACCAGAAAGAGGATTTTTTGAGTAAATACCAAAAGAGGAATAATTAAATGGCCCTGGGTGAAGTATTTGTCCCCTTTCATTATTATACCAAAACGTCTGAGGCAGGCTAAATTTATAAAGATAAGAAGTTTATTTGCCTTATGATTCTGGAGATTCAAAGGCACAGTGCCAGAATCAACTTAGGTCTGGTGATGACCTCATGGTGGATGTCAGGAGTCCACCATGAAGAAGAAACAAAACAGGACAGAGAGCAACTTCAGTCCCCTCTGAAGATACGTCCCCTGCGACCTAAAGATATCCCACTCAGCCCTATGTCTTAATGTTTCCATCACCTCTTACACTGCCACACCAAGGGCAAAGTCATCAACTCATGGACCAGTGAGGCCCAAACCTTGTGAAATTCATAGCAGATAGGGTGAGGTGAATCCAGCAGGAATAAAGAATCATCCTCAAGTCAGCAAAAATCAGATGAAACAGGAAGTGGCAGCTGAAGAAAGAAAGGCAATCCAAACAAGATTTAGTCTGTTTCATGGGTGCAAAGCGAGAATAAAGAGAGGCTCAGAGCAGATGAACATCGCTTTTTTGCCTTTCTTTAGCATCTGTCTTCTTTACTAATGTGTTACAGGAATCATTTAGTGCCTTTTCAAGTTCAGCTTTATTTCTTGAATCCCTTTAGTGAAACCATTCTTTTCTCTTGATATTTCTTAGATTGAGAAGCTGCTCTTACTCCTCAGTCCTTCAGATTTTTTTTAAACCCCTTCAGGAAATACAAGCTGTTATTTATTTCCTAGTGCAGTTTGCTGCCTCATGTTTTCATTGATTTTTTGGAGGGAGGTTATGTTTTAGTCACTTCATTATTTTTCTTCCTTTTGGCATTAAACTTTAAGAAATATTTTTGCATTAATATGGATGAATGGGGAGCTTCATACTTCATTTAGTAACTACATATTAAAATAAATTTTCATTTTTCTAATTCTGAATATAGACCAACAGGAATCCTCTATCAAAGGACAGAATCTTCTCTCTAATTCCTAGGAACATCTATAAAGCTTTCTGTCTCGTTGCTTTAATATTAAACTCATTGATATTTTAAATAAAAAATGTTTCTCCCTTAGTTTCTCTTTATTTTGAAGGTCAAGCAGATTTATCCCATTGCTTATTTACTAAAATCCTTCTGTTTATGCAATTCCAAACACAGACAGGTGCTAAAAATGTTTTCGGAGAAATGTGGGTTGCTTTCGTTGCCTATTGTCTTATTGTATGTATGATACTGCAGATGCAGTGACAAAAGAATTAGATAGTCCTTATCCTTCACAAGCATATACTCTTTAGATTATTTATATGATGTCCCAAGGTATTATTTTGTCAACATAAATCTATTGCTAATTGTTATTGTATCTGATAACATTGCTTCCTTATTTTATGTTAACCATAGGTCAGGCAAAGCAATTTTTGATGGGTGTAATATAATTTACATGACTTTTGAAACATTTTGCTTGCAACATTAAATTGATTAATGACAACACTAATGCCATATGCAGAGGCGTTAGTTTGAACCCATTTCCTCCAACTACATGCTTCTGTTTTCATCCCATTCAGGAAAATGCTTATGCCCTTCAGCATAATAGTCTGTTTTTCTTCCTCCGCTGTGTCTAAGAAAGGATAGTCCTATATTTGCAAAAACTACCATACAAAATCACTGCTGTGGTTTTACTTTTCACTTTCTCTTTTTTACTTTTCATTGATACCATTCCTTCTAATCATTATTACTGAAGGAAATCTAGAACTTTCTTAATTCAATTTTAAAAACCTTTAAAAATGTAAAGTGACTTACTAGTCCCAGTTTGCTTGGGCCTTTCCATGTTTCAGCATGGGGAGATCCACACACTGGCGAACTCTCAATATTAGGCAAGTACACACAGTGGCCACTTTAATTCTCTACTTTGATATTTTGCTAGAGACCAAGGTTGCATACAGTGTTGAATAGCATGTGTGTCCTGCCATGAAAGAGTTCACAATAAAGAGATGTATATACAAATAACAGGCATAACTCACTGTAAGATGATGTTTTCCTAATAGCTAAAATGTGGAAGCAACCCAAGTGTCAATCTACACAAGACTGGATTAAAAAACTGTGGCATTTTTATATAATAGAATATTATTCAGCTATAAAGAAAGACAGTTTTAGGGACTTTGTAGGCAAGTGGTCAAAACTGGAGTCCATACTCATAAGTGAAATAAATCAGCAGTACATGAGCAGGCAACGTATTGTATCACTGGTGTAAGAACCTGAGGGTGGGAATATAAACTAAGAGACATGAAGGAAATCTGTTCAAAAACAAAGAACAGATGGGATGAGGGAAAAGAGAAAAGAAAGAGTCAAAAATGTATGTATGTACATATGAATATACATATATGCAGGAGGGCTAACATGGTTCTACTATTGTATTATATCACTTAATGCTAAGGAATAATTGATGACGGGTTATTAGATCAATCTTGTATGTCTGTATGTGTTATCCTGAGCGCACACTTTGAAGATATCAATATGCAAAGCAGCAACTATTGTTGGTTTTCTGTTGCTTTGTCTATAATTCAATTCTGATCTTACTGTTATTGTACTACTTTGTGCCTCTTTGTTAATGCTTTCCAGTTTCTTTTTCTGTTTTGTTTTGTTTTTGTTTTCTGCGTTTTTGTTTTTCGTTTTTTGATTTTTTTCTGTCGTTGAGATGATTAATTGTTTGACCAATTTCGCATGTATGTATCTGTGTTCATGAATATACACTTTGAAGATATCAATAGGTAAAGCAACAACCATTGTTGTCCGTGTCACCTTGTCTGTAAATCAGTTTTGATTGTACTATTTCTTATGCTAATTTGTGTGTTTGCTAATATGTTTTTGTGCTTTTATTTTTAAAATAAAAAAAAGATGTTTTCCTTAACTTTATAAATCAGAGCAAATGTGGCTAAGAGGAAAAAAATTAACAAAAATAGCCAGAAGTCATGTGTATATCTTTCAGATGGCCCTCTGCCTTTCTCCCAACCTTTTCTCCTGCACTGTGTCCTGATCACTTTGTGGTCCAAGGCGTGAGGGAAAAGCGCTCTTGCTCAGGCTGTCATGACCAGATCTGCACTGATCCTGTTCTCTGTTTAGCTTAACACTGGGGAAGGAACACAGAAATACCTCAAGGCCACGTGGTCATCAGGCTTCACAGACACCCAGACGGGAGCTACCACCTGAAGTCCTATGACCTACGATATACTATTGGTTCACATGTATGAATTATTATTGATAGTGCTACTATAATGACCATTGTCAAACATAATATTTATGGGACTGCTTGCACTAAGTTTCTAGAAATGAAATTAAATCATTCTATTACAAAATCATTTTATGTGCTGTAGATTACCAAATTAACATCTGCTAATCATTTTTACCAATACGTAGTGTCAAGATGACTATTAGAAAATGTTTAATTTTCCGTATAATGATTATTTTAATGAAAATGCTGTTGCAATCTTATGTAGATAAAATGATGTTTTGATGAAATTAGGTATACTAGTGCTAGGGTTGAGTATTTGCATTTGTAATGTATGCATTTTTCATCTTTTGTTATTTATTTAGGAATATTGATTTGAAAAAGCATATCCTTTATTTTTTCTATCATAGTTTGCAAAACACAGTTTCTCCATCTTAACACTTGCTTTTCTATATATGTATGTTCATAAATAACATGTTCTATATGCTTATTATATTTTAAAAATTAGTACAGTAACTTTGTTTACTTTTTCTTACATTTCCTTTTCTTCTACAGGTGTATAGACTTAATTTTTTTTATCCTAGAGTAAGATAAAAGCTCTACCTATCACTAAATCTTTGTTCTGTGCTCCTCAAATAGTGTTATCATTACTTATCTTTACACATAAATATTCCATCTATTTGCATGTGTTATAAGTGTGCTGAATAGATACATTTCACCTTTACAAATAGCCAACTGCCTGTCCACCATCAATTCTTTCCCACTGTTTTAGTCCATGTTGAAAGAGTCACTGGATTTTTTAATACACTATTGCCTTCCCTAGACATTCTGTCCTGTTGTAGATCTATGAAATACTAGTTTTAATTGCACTCTTTTAATGGTATCATTTCATTATATTCTAATATCTGCTACCATAAACCTACTTAAAAAATTAAAGATTTGAATGTATCTCTACTCTGAAAGTTTCATAAGTTATCTGTTTTCTTGTCTATGTCTAGGTTATACTTAATACAATCTCTTCAAGTTAAAAAAATACATATATTTATGTTTTAATTTTTAGAGAAAATTACAATGTTGAATTTGTCAAGAAGAGACATTTTTTACTCTACAGTTATTTAAATTTTCATTTTCAAACCTTGGAAAAATTTGTAATTGGCTATTTTAAGTAACTATATCACAGTCCTTTGCATGTTTATTTATAGTTCAGTATGTTTCCATGTTATTTTGAATGACATTTTTCTTTTCTATATTTTTCCTTTTGCTTGCCATTGGTATATAAATAGTTATTGATTTTTTAAAGTATTTTATAACTGGAAAATTTACTGAGCATCTTTAATACTGTCATGCTGTTATGAAACTTTGTTACTTAAAATATCACAATAGATTTCCTTGGGTCTCAAGATAAACAATATTAAAATTTTTCAAGTAAATTTGTTTTTTTCTTTTT